>JAQIXS010000480.1:0-45622 GCA_034700785.1 Rossiulus vilnensis | reverse complement strand
CGTTAAGTGCAAGTCACAAAATCAGCCTGAATCTGGTTTTAGATGTTACCCAAAACACAGGAAACAGGAAGTGACGAACGATTTCATTAAACTAGTCATGGACAGTTTACATGGCTACTTTGGATCAATCCCAAGTTTAGCTAAAATAAATCACAAGGTAAGGTGTTTACATGCCTACTTTGACTCAGGAAAAATACTATAAACGGTGCATGTAAACGTAGTGTTTAACTCTCATAACTACATGCACTTTGATCCCGGTTAAATAATGTTTACGAAGGCCTGTGCAACAGAATCTAGATTCTTCAATTTAATTTTTTCTTCAAATGATTGCCAACAAATTAACAATGGCCTTGTAAGTAACCACAAATACAGGATGTCAAGTCATCAGTCCTTGAAAATTCACTAAAACCAATCATTAAAGCCACTGAAAAGTAGATTATTGATTTTTATGAATCTAGCTAATTATTGAGCACTGAATAATTTATAAAAATAGCAAAAATAATTTTGAGAAAATATATAATGCCTTTATTTTGTTTAAATACAATGGTGTTATTTTGCGATTTGCAAAAAAAATAATATAAAATGAATGATTGTTCTTGAATTGATAACTTTAGGGTTCGTGATAAAATTAATTTCGCTGACTTTCCTTGACCAACCCAAGTGAATTTCTGACTTCTGTAGCAAAAACATGAATTAATAAAAAACTATCAGTTTTTTTGCAGCTCTGGTTACGTCTAGGTAACTTCATTTTTATCAGCAAGATAAACGAACTCACTAATATTTATAAAAAATTATTCTGTCACAGCGTCAATGAGCACCTTCCATTGAACATGCCACTCACAATTCAGTGAGTATTCTTAAAGGATTTCCCTGACCTAAAACGTAAGTTTCCCTGACTATCCTTGGTCATTTTTCTCTGCCCTACATTTCCTGGCGCGCACAGACATTAAATGTGGTTCGCGATGTGATGAAACACCTTGAAAAATCCCTTATTTTGCATCACCAAATCCTGTTAAGAATGTCATGAAACATTAACCTTTTCTTCAATCGGTGCTTTTTTAAAAGCCCTTTTCGACAATATTTACAGCTTGCAAATAGAAATTTTGGTTGCTAATCTTCGTGATCTGCTAATCAAGTGATGCAAGATAAACGACGATAGGATCAATAATCGCTAGCGTGTGCCTCCTCAAGTTCTCCAGTGAGTGGCTTGAAAGAGGGTTACAAACGATTGAAATTTAGATAGCAACCACACTGTAGACCTACTGTTATAAATAGCACTTTCATGAGAACTTTATTTTTATTCGCTTACATTTCCGTTTTATCTGAAATTGTTCCAAGAGATAAGGTTTGTCTCGCATTCCGATCGCAAATGAATCCGCCAACTTCTTCCAGGTAGCCTATTATGTGCAAGGCCCCAAATGGGTGACTGCCTATCCCTTTCCCCCACCCACTTCAAAAGCATCGTTTGGCATTTTAACATGCATGCACCTGTTGAACAGGTCCGAACAACGAGTGATACCGGGAGACAGGATTGCTGCAGGATTTTATGTAAAATCAATGAGCCTTCATTTGTAATGACTTTAAGCACATTTTAAACAAATGTAACATTATATATTCTTATTTGTAGCTTTTAAGCGTAACAGGCCCATTACGTTTTAAATATTGACCCATTTACTGAAAAACGGTCATTAATGTTGTTTAGTTTCGAAGTCATTAATTTAACATGACGGTCATTCCGACTTGGGTAGAATCATTAAAAAGTTTTGGCAAATGACAGTATTTTGGGAAAATGCCCAAAGCGGATCAAAATGTCTCTACTGATAACAAGCTCCTCGCTAGACATCAGTGGGGTTTTTGAAAAATTTAGCAAATGTGTCTGCAATACTGACAAATAACCCACAGATGAGGTTCGGTAGTTTCTCATTTTTTAAAAACTGCAGGACTTCAAGGACTTTAGTGTCCTGCAGACATCCTAAGGTTGACAAATGCCCCCTGCCCGCGACCTCCAAAGCTTCCAGAGGGGAGTTTGTGTCTGTGTGTGATGTGTAGTGGGGAGGAGTCCCCGGGTATAGGTGTTGTGTAGCGCCCCCTAAAGGGAGCGTCCGTCTTAAAGGACATGCTACAACTCAATCCAATCCAATCCGAATCGCTTAATTGATCGGAGCATTTAGCCAACCTATAAAAAAGTGATGAATGTAGGACTACTAAGCTCCACACCAAATAGAAACAAATATTGGAATTACCCCAAACTATTAAAGACTGGACAATATACCAGCATAAATTATAAGTGTGGATATGGCAAACAGATGGTCACAGATTTCTTGACTACAATTAATTTAAGAAGATTACACCTGAAAACTGACTTGTGTGGGAGAAACCAGACAATGTCTCTTAGGTCATAGTATAAAATCCAGGTCATTATAACAGAAGCGTTGCACTTAACGTGCAACAGATGGCATCCCCGGCTCGGTTGCTGACGCGGGATGGGAGGAGCTATAGAAGTTCTCCCATAAGCCTCCACGAGCCGGGTATAAAAGGAGGTAAACGTGGCCAAAACTTCACTTCTCCTCTGGTCCTCACCTGAACTGCATATGGCGATCTGGAGAACTCAATTCCACTTGAGTTCTTTCTCAAGTCCAGACCCAGTGCACTAAGCGTGATTTCTACCTGATGCGACCAAGGCATTTGAACGCCAGCTGCGACCCTGGGAAAGTCCAGCTGGGTTAATGCGTTAGGGGTCTCATCAATAGTTCTGACTGATGTCACATTCACACCTAGATCCTTGAGCAAGACTAAGTGCGAATCCGTCCAAGTTTACCTCTTTTGATGCTATCCTATGAACCAGTCACACCAAGACCCTTAGGCAAGGTTTGGTGCGACCTTAATAGTTCCTATCGGTATCATTGTGATGATGTGCGAACTCGCACCACTTAGTGATTTTTCCGTTGTGATCTTGTTCATTCGTTATGGAGTTGATTTAAAGATATATTTACATTTCATCTGTTGATGCGATCTCCAATAGCACTGTCAAGTGCGTGTTAAGTGAATAAAAGGATATTTGTATTCTTTTACATGAAATCTTGCGAGTGTTTTATTTCTTCTCACACCTCGTAAGTCTATTTGACTTACATCATGAACCAGCATTGCCTCTCCAGCGCTCTCATTTATCTCACTCCTCCCTCTACTCGTCCTCTACTTTTTAATCAATCTTCTCTCAGATTTTGCCCCTCAAGAATGCGTGTCCCTGCCGTGATCACGTGTCACCCGCACGTGCTCCTGCAAACTCAGTGCTCACAAATTCCATGGAATTTAATCACGCCCCAGTAACGGACCACCGCGTTTTTCGGCCGTGTGCCTTACGCCCTACCATGCTTACATGAGCTGTTGCTGTGGCACACATGAATGCCACATACTTTATCGTGTCTGACGCGTTCTACCACAATTGGCAGCATTTTTTGCACTCCCACGCATTGACGCTTATCAGCTCACCACGTAGGCCTAATGCACACCTTGTTGGTACCTACTATTACAGTGGTACCCACAAATTCGGAAATGCTCAACCTTGCGTGCATTTTCGGCATATCTTACCCTTTTGCAGGCGTAATTACACATGCACCACCCACGTGCCTCAGGGTCGCTAACCTTAATGCCACGTGGCAAGCCACTCATGTGTTTGCTAGTGGCTAACTGGCTGCTATCATGCAAGAATCACCTCCCACGATTCCGAAGGAGTTTCTGGGTAGCATCAACAACTGGTGGCAAACCAAGTATGTTTCCCCGAGCATAATGCTGCATAGAATGGTCAGGAAGCCTACCATCAGAATGTGGGAGAATAGACAAAATCATGATCTCTGCACCTGGTCTTACCTTTGTCTTTGGTATTTCAATAATTGCATGTCAGCATATAGCTCAGGAAAATCTTTGTGCTGGTGCTGGAGCAGGTGGAGGTGGCAGAGCAGATTCCATTTTAACGGGTACAAGGATTCGTCAAACTAAGCCATAAAACAAAGCTGGCAAGTGTATGATAACATGCTTGTGTGGTCGTTTTATACGGTTTTTCACCGCTCCTAAACTCTTATTGAGTATTGCAGAGCATATCTGAGGATGGTTAGGAGGTATATCCTTGACGTATGAACAATATTAGCAGCTGCTCATTGGTGTACACATAGCATATGTATGAGTGGTGAGAAGGTAAATCTATGACCTGCTTTAGCATTCTCTCATTGGTTACCATAGGTGGTACATCTATGACGTTGCTTTTAATGACGTATGTGCTTAATACCATTGGTTAATATCATACCTGTGTAAGATAAATACATGTGGTACACCTTATTTTCAATGCACACTGTTGCAAATGATCGACATTGTTAGTAATGGTGGTGGTTATATTGAGGCCAATTCAGCTGTTGCTTATATGCTTAAGGTCGAGGATGCTGAATACCCGGCGCTCTTGATGCAGATTCTATTTCGGGTGATGATATGAATACCGTATTCCGGCACCATGCAAAGCAGTTATTCACCTTGCTGTGTTTGTTTAGAGTATCTTTACAATTAGCTATGGATATTTACCTCGAGCGTACAGACATCTTAACTCAATCACTTCATCTTGAACATACTCGACTGCAGATGTCGCTGTGAAGCCCCGACCACAACTACAAACATGTTTTCAGATGAGCTTTTCCTGAAACCTGTTTCCACAAACAGTGTACGCATCAGCAGCATACATACAAACAAAAATGGAGGCCACCATTATAGACAGCATTGATGAAGATTTTGTATTTTGTAGTGCAGCATTAGTAACTATTTTAGAAGGTTAAAATGCCAAAAAAACGCAGATGGTGGGGTTAAACTGTTCTTCAGAAACAAATGGTAAGGAATTAGCTGGCTGATCTGAAACTGGAAAATGGAAATGATTTTCGAAATTTCACTAGAATGACACCATCATATTTTGAAATGTTGGTGAAACTGATGGGACCTAAAGTTTCCAAGCTTGACACTAAGCTTAAAGAAGCTATAACAGTGAATGATCTATTAGTAAATACATTGAGATTCTTGGCTACTGGAGATTTATACCATAGTTTGGTGTATCTTTTTAAAGCTTCAAGCAAAGCATATTCAACCAGGGTAATAATTGCAACTGAGACTTCCAAGTTGATATGAACTGTATTGAACAATACAATCAAAATAGCTAAATTCCCTTTGGCTTCATGCGCTCTCAAATATATTCAGTGATTGATGAACGATTGAGGAACGATTAATTACAGTTACCAGCTGAAGATGCACTGCCATGAAGAAACACACCAGTGCCCTTCATATTTGCTTCATATGATGCATTTGCAATGCATCGAAACATGAAACATGAAAAAATAGCATCAACTGAAAAATTATTCAACTGCCGATTATCCAGAGACCGCATGGCAGTTAAAAATGCATTTGGGATACTGACAATCCTGACAAAGCAGAGTTATTCACTTGATTGCATTGATCAAGAAACTGGGGAAATTATACCAGGTTCGTGGAGACTGAATAATTTTACATTATTTGTACAATTAAGGAGATTGGCCGAAAACCATTAAGTGCTGCTAAGTACTTTGGTACACCTCATGGTTAGATGATTTGGCTAGATAAATGCTTGTAATGTAAAAATATTACCCTGCAAAGCATAAAAACATCTGATAAAATATCGCTGAATTCCTTTGTTACAATAATAACCTCTCCAGTATAAGACTGCTGTTGGTCTTGGTCATTTAAAACAGTCTAAAAACAGCAGCCTCGTATGCCATCTACTCCGGATTTTTTTGCATCATAATTTTTTTCTCCTGGCAATACTGGACCAAAATTTATTTAATTTTTTATAACCTCTTCAGTGGTTAGGTCCATATACTTAGCTATTTCAGTCCAGGTATCCTTTCTTTTAATTCTGTTTTAATTATCCTTTGACATTAAATTCCATAAGCAAGGTCTCATCTCATATTGTGATAATATCACAACTTGTTCCCTGGACCATTCCATCTTGCTGTTAAATAAATTTGCATATGCTTTTCTAGTAAGAATTGCTCTTATATTTGTAAACAATTGCATGAGATGGCGAAGACAGTTATTTTTGTCATGAATTGAGATCACTATTCTGAGCCTATTCTATATCATGCACAAATATCGGCACATTAAAATTCATTTTTGTCATGAATTTTGATCATAGTTTTGAATGCATTTATTATTCTCAATTATTCTCAAAAATAATTAATGGATAACTTTTTAATACCTTTATTTTATAAAGAGTTAGAGAAGGAAGGTCATTTCATGCTGGTTTTGCTCGTCAAATTATTTGTTAAATATCTTGGTGAGTTTTTGTCATCCAAAACACCAAACTTTAGATAATTTGAAGGGCTGAAATTAGGTGTAATTTGTTTTAAAATCCGATGTATACTTTTTTAATTACAGGCGATTGTAGAATCTGCATGCTAGGCCTAAAATATATGCAAATTCAAGTTTACTTTTAGAAATTCCCATGCCTCCCACCAATGTGACACCAATGGTGATTTTGAACCGCTAAAGTATCAATGCAGCTGAAGAGATGCCTCTCTGAGGGGGAAATCAAGGTGTTGCAGGAGCTTCTCCTGCAATACTTGAGTTCCTATCTCATAGTCATAGATGCTGCTTGTCAGACGGTCCAGCTATCTGACGTGATGTGGGCACTGCTGTAGGAGTTGATTGTCCATTTTCTGAACAGTAAACCCAGACAGTGGCTGTCCAAGAGGAAGAATGGGAAAAAGTCAGCAAAGGCAGGTCTCAGCAGCCTTTTGGGAAGCGGCAAACTGCGGACGATAGTGCCCCTTGTATTACGGTGGGTAACCAGCTCGATGTTCTGGAGGGAGATGGGCAACCACCCCAACAGGCATGAAACGTTATCCAGCAGGCGGTCGGTTCCTGGGAGGTCCACCTCCTTGGATACACCATTGTGCGTGGTGTTTGAGCCAGTGAGCCTGGTAGGGCGACCACGGATTGGTATCCTGGAGGGCTGTGAGATCAAAAGCCAGCCAAAACCATTAGTGGTGGTCCGTTCTGGCACAAACAACATGCGGTTGGATTCCCCCAGGGGTGTTGCTAAGTGCCTTCTGCATCTAATTCAGGAGATCCGTAACGTATGGTCAGGTGCAGGGAGTGTGATTTTGGCTATTTTCCCGAGGTTCGATTAGCGGCTTCCAGACCATTCTATGCTGCAATATGCTCATTAAATGTACTTGGTTTGCCACCAGGAGTTTGTCGTGCTGGCCGATGCCACCCAAGAATTCCTTGAAGATGGTGGAAGGTATTTCTTGCACGATTGCCTCCACCTTACTGCAGAGAGTAAAATGGTCCTAGGCTCGGCCCTGGGTAAAACAGTTGGTAGGATAGGTCAGGGAAACGACTGGACTAAAATAGGAGAGTTGCTGAAGTCGCTTCCAATCAGCAGAAGCAAAACTTTAAAAATTGTAATTATAAATAGTCAAACATAAAAAACAAATCAATAGCATTTCGATAAATGGTTGAATCTGAAGCACCGGACGTTAACGTCCGCTCTGAATCTTGGCTGACTCCAGAGCATTGTTCTGAGGATTTTTTTAAAAGCTCCTTATAATTTAACTGTACATCGAAAAAACAGATTAGACGGCTATGGTGGTGTTTTCATAGCCCATTCTAACAATGTAAACTTGAAACGAGAAATTGAGCTCGAAACCTACTGCGAGCTTGTAATTCGGATAATTATGCTCATATGCGATCCTCTCCTATTCTGCACACCCCTCAAGAGGTAACAGTATTTTAAGCTTGTAATTACTAATGCACATGGATGTGTTCGAACTATCAAAACAGACACAGGTAAAGGTGACCATGGTCAACTTGAGAACGTAAGAAACGTAGTTTAGCAATTTAACAGAGCAGACAGAGATGGACTTAAAAATTATGCGGCGTAAAGTTAAGCTAGGTCCCTGATATCACAATTGCTACTAAGAATTGATGATAAATGGGAGCATTTCAAGGCGAATCTAGCAACAGGACTTGACTTATTTATTCCAAAAAAGCTTATCTGTGCAATTAATGGTCCATTATGGTATACAACAAAAATTCACCGAATACTTCGACAGCACAGAAAATTTAGGACTAAGATACAACACTCGACCAGCTCTAAATTAAAAACAAAATTCACCAAATTACAGTCAGAACAAAAAATGCAGAACATTAAAAATTTAACTTTAAGAACTCACTGAAATCTAACCCAAAATTTTCTTGGACATATAGTCACTGCGCAAAAATAATAACAGCCCGGTAAATATTTTAATAAACAGCAGCAAGCATGGGATGGTGTGCTTAATTTTCTTTTGTCTCTGTACCAGACGATCTCTCTAGGATTTAAAGAACTAGCCAGTGAAATGACCGCTTTTAATAGCAACAAGCAAGCTGGCATTAATGAAACAGCTACCGGTGACATGCTAAATTCCCAGTTTCAGTGTGCATCACTATTGAAGAGAAAAAATTTCAGAACTTTCTATGTTTTCAGGTAAATTTATGCCAGAAATTTTAGTTGGTACAGATGGTGTGCTTAATCTTCTTTTGTCTCTTAATCCAAACAAATCATCAGGGCCAGACAATCTCTCTCCTAGTTTTTTAAAAAAACTTGCCAATGAAATAGCCACTTTTCTAACAGATTTATTTTAACAGTCATTGAATTCCGGAGTAGTGCCAAGTGAATGGAAGGATGCATGCATCTGTCCAGTCTTTAAATCTGGTTCTGAGCTAGATCCATCCAATTATCGTCCTACATCACTTACATCTGTAATTTGTAAGGTTTTGGACCACAATTTATACAGATGTGATAAATCACCTTTACACTCAGGCACTTATCACAGACATACAGCATGGTTTCAGGAAGAGTCGCTCCTGCGAAACAGTTGTGTTAGCTTGAAGTAAAGCAGAGTAGAGCGTGGCTTTAGTAGATTACCTTTATTTGGCATTAACAAGGCGAACAACATGGCTGCCAGAAAATTTGCAGTGGCCGCACGGCCTGATAACAGATCAGCAAGCTGCTTTGTCAAAAAGCATGGCAGCTTTTCGGAAAGATGTCGTCCGGGTCAGCTGATCAACCCGATCAGCTGACATGCCACGTGGTGTCATTTTTGTGTAGGATGCGGCAGGGGTAAACAAACAATACAAGTTAACCTTCATAAGGTGACTTCATAATCCTACATGGTTATGGCACAGCGGACATCGCACCGCCCAACCACTTCCCCGTTTTGCCCAACTTACCTCCCGCCGAAAACTATTAATACTCCCCCATGACTCGTTTGCACCATTTCTACAATTTTGATGAGTCATCCCTTATATCTTGAAGGTAGGGTGTTAGGGTTAAGTGAGATGCACTGCAAGGCTTCGTTAGAGCATCCGCCAGATTACTCTTTGTCGGGATACATCGAAGGGAGAACAATCCTCGATTGAAGTTGTCACGTACGAACCGGAGCTTGCGGGTAAAGAGTTTTGTGGAGCCATTCCTGACCGCGTGCTTTATCGCAAACATCGCCGACTTGTCGATGAGGACTTCCACCTTTCCAAACTCCGAGGGCATTACCGGTTTCAGCTCCAGAAGGATCTCGTCAAGCCAAATGAGCTCCTTCGCTATCTCCGCCAGAGCCATCGTTTTGGCTTTCATGGTGGACTGGGCTATAATAGTTTGCCGCGCAGACCTCCAGATGATGGGTAAGTTTCCCATCAACACCAGTAATCCGGACATTGAATGAGACGTATCAACGTCTGAACCCAGGAAGCGTCCGAGAAGCTTCTGATCCCCGTAGTGTTACTTCTCGAGAGCACCATGCGCTGTGATCTAGTGCTACGCACACAATTCATTAGGTGTTCTGCATGTGTCCACGCGATTAATGTTGGTTTCGACATGTATTTTGCCAGGGTGTTCACCGCAACCAGATCCAATCGAGTCATCCTGACAACTTAAAGAAGGGATCCTACAAGGCTTCGGTAGGGGTAGGGCAGATCCTTTGTAGCCTCCCCTAGCAGTTGCCGACTGTACACTGCTCCCACCTTTAGTGGTTCACGGGTGCCGCAGACAGGTATCATGTCCATGCGTTAGCTGATCAGTGTTAGCCGCTGTTTTAGTGGTTTCTGTCGTAATCCTGTTCCTGGGAATCCATCACCGGACTTGCGTTTACCAGAAACAGGCGTCCGACACACCGGAATTGAAACCTGACGTTGCTTTCGGCTTTATAGGTCTAGATCCTTGACTCATCTCCGTCCAACGTCGTACCCGCTTGGCGTGCTGCCTGCGAGGCCGACAGAAGATTGCTAGACGCCTTTGGTGCGTACCACACATTGTTGACGGTGTATCTCGCAGCGGATGCCGTGAAGGTTACGATTCCGCGTCCAACAATGCTGGTACTTCCAGTGGGTATTAGTATAGTATGTTGCCACATGGCCAAAAATCGATCGCCGCTAGTATAGCATGTCGCCACATGTACCTACAGAGGTATGTCGACAACCATTTTATTGCTATTTGTAGGTACAAAGGTCATCCATTATTATATGAGAATGTTAGGTACATGGATCATTTGTCATTGTATCCGCATCGATGTTCTGGTCGTCAGCTTACTAATGGCACATGATAGGTTAGGTTAGGCTACATGTGGCGACATACTATACAAATACCCTATGACTTAATGGTATACATTAAAATCCTTGTGAACAGCCTTTGTAAGTGATATTAACTGCGACATATACATGTAAGGATCACGTCATTCTCGAGGTGAATGCTGATTCCCAACAACGTCTTTTTTTTAAATTCGAAAGATTTCAGTTTTCATAAACGCATTCTCCCACGAGGAGAAATTTTTCGGGAGATTTTCGTGAAAATAATAATGTTCAAACCTGTTTGCAATTATGATTAATAACATCTGTAAGCAGGGCGAATTACCCATCTGATGATGGAGAAGAACTTCACGAATTAATTTTTTATGAAGAAGAATTAGAAGTATCTGAAGAACTCAGTACAAACGATCATCTTAGCTCTTTGGGACTCAATCGAATGAAATTATACTGAGAATTTCTTGTTAGGATTTTCTCATTTTTTTCAGGATATTCTCAGGACATCTCATTTTTGATGGTCTGTTCCAGTTATGGCATTTTGAAGATCTGTCTTGTAAATTAATTCGCACGCCACTTACCTCATCAGTCAATTGATAGCGATATTTTTCCTAGTATGGACAGCCGTAACTATGCGTATACCGAGAACGCGCAATCGATTTTCTTTATAATTTGATCGTTAAATCTTCACCGGACTCTTTTATTATTTTCAGCAGATTTCGACCTTCAAACATGGCGACCATCGCGGCGTTCGAATTTCGAATCCCTGGCGTCACGCGCGAAATCGCGAGACTTTGAGATTCCAGAACGCGCGGTTGCCTAGCAACCGAGCGACGCCCCCGCGCACGCGACATCCACGTGGCAGGACTCGCCGATAGGGGGAGCCACTCAAGATCATTGATTTAAAAACAAAAGCTTGATCAATGCAGCTTAATTTTCGACCGAAAATGAGATTGAAATCACCGCTGGCCTCGTCGCACATCCCGCTCCCGTTACTTAATAGCAGCCCACTTTCGACATCATCGAACAATAAACATTTAGCCAGAAAAAAAACTTTAAAAACTCGTTTCGCAACTCGTCCCACGCGCTCGAATTTCATTTTTATGAGAAAAATTAATTGTTCATCATTCCCTTGAATGTCGATCGTTTGACATTAAAACTGTTTATTTGTCCTCAGTGTATCAGCAGGACGACCTTTGCGCGGGGGGGAGGAAGTGACGTCATAGGTTGCGGTTGAACGCTGGCTCCTGAATTAGACCGTTAAATGCGGGGGCATTTTTTTTATTGGCCAATTAAACCCCAAAATGGGGCAAATTCCTGCAATTCGAGTTACGTTTTATCGTCTTGGTTCGTCTGGCTAAACGTTTAAAACGGAATTTCGAATTCGTCATGTTTTTTCTACTTACGTTTTTCTGTTCGGTTTCTTTTTTCGCATTTTTTCGAGTGGGTGGGTGGCAAAAATTAAGGTCAAGAGCACTTTTGAAAGTCATCCGAAAGTAGTAATAATAAGCGACCAGTCTGTGGAAAATAGAAAAAAGAAAAATGAAAAGTAAAGGTTAAACGAGACGCGATGACGTAACCCATGAATAACGTTCACCTATGTTCTTTTCCCAAGAGGTCACGTACCTTTTTGGGACCCTTAAAAAAGGACGTTAACTTGGACCAAGATGACCTAATTTTTCTATGAAAATCCGTTAAATACTGATCCCAATACTGTCGCTAACATGTGCAGTACATTTTAGGTCATTCTATCTTTAAGCTTGTAATTATTAACACAAAAAATTACAAGCTAAATTTAATAAAAATGAGTAATAATTGTCGTTGGATCATTGACTTCATCTCAATAAAGAAGTTCTTGAAAACAACGAAACTCATCGAAACGACCACCCTAATGTATTAAACAGCAAATATGACATCTTTTTAGGTCATTTGTGTGAGTGGATGTCTTTCTGAATCCTGCTCCATAAATAGGCGTCACTCAATTGTCATTGTGTTCTAATTTAATGACATGTTTATAAACGTGGCAAAAGGCCAATATATAAGCAACGTACACCAATGACGTACTTTTTTAATATTATTTTTTAACAAAATGTTGATAGTTTAATGATACCTCAAATCGGTGGGTTTTGTGGTAACATTTTGCGTAAAAAGTAAAAAAAGTAAATCTTAAGGGCTAATGTGCCGTTATTTTGAATTGAAATTGGAAAAAGGCGGTCATGAGTTTTCAGACATTATGGCATCTGTTTCTGGTCTTTTTCTATTCAAACGAAACATTTTTGTTCAAATAATCCGAGTAACGTACTGAGCAAAACAAGTGCATTCAGAAAAAAATCATCTAAATAGAAGACATTATTCTAATTTTTATTTCATTCGTCTATATTTTTAGGTCAAATTTTCCGAATGGACCATCACTGTACCATAAATAGGCATTTTGTTTTTCTCCAAATTTTCATAAAAGGACGTAGTTTCTCATCTATTTTATTTTATACGGGGAGAAAAGAATTGCCCAAATCGACTTTTAGATGTAAGTTCTCCCTCTACCCTCCTTTATCGGGTTGTTATAGTAAATAAAAAATGCTCAATTTGGCGAAATTTTGGAGAAAAATCAAACTGACGTCTATTTATGGGAGGGATGACTTCCATTCAGAAAAACTTGGCATCAAGATTACGTTTAGACAAAATGAAAATAATTACATCTCTTTAGGGCATTTTAACCTAAAAATATAAACAGCTATATTTATCTGTTTAGAAAATGAACATTATTTTAAAAAAACGAAAACAATAAGGCATGTTTATGTCACGCTGACCTGAACAGATAGTTAGGCTAAAGATAAACGAAGTTAAATAAAAATAATTTCTTCTCTTATGTCATTCGATCCAAAATTTAAACATAACAGCAAGCATGTTTATCCGATTAGAAACCGAAAGTTATTTTTTATTTTTTTAAAAAAAAGAACAATTACGCCTCCTTAGGTCATGTTGACCTAAAAACATCAAGTTTTCTAGGTAAACTTCTAGGTTATTTAGGTCACCGATGGTCACATTTTCGTGAACCCCATCAGCCCCTCGCTAGCCTTGACACCCCCCTCCAGCTTCAATCCCCCCACCAAGGGGTTAAAAAAGAGTCGATGACGTCACGACTGGCTATCTCATAACGCTTTTGTTGGACGTCACGCACGTAAACAGTGGCGCCCTCCTGAGCGAGAGGTCATTTAAGGACTCTCGCTTATAATTCCTTATCCGGATGCATCCAATCCGCTCCCGAAAAATCTTCCTTTATATGGTCACGATGGGCTGATAGCGGCTCGGGTGGGTTGCGGGTTGCGGACCTGGGGTTTCACGGAGGGAGAGAGAGAGGGGTCAATGCCGGACCCACCGGCGGGGTGAGTGCCTGAGTGGGCCCACAGCAGTGACGTAGGGATGCCGCTGGTTGGTCGGTCAGTTGGATGCTGGTCACGGCTGGCTGGTGGCCGATTTGGAGAACTGGAAAAAAAATACAAAAACGAAATGGAAAGTGAAAACAAAGCATGCAATGCTTAGGGGCACCTATCATGACATAAGCAATATTTTCAAACTGTTTTTGTTTCTAGAAAGGTGTTTGACAATTCATCATTACCGTTTCTCACTACTGGACGACCTTTATGGACGGCCCCTATAGGGACACATCCTGTCTGAATTGAATTCTCACAAAAAGCGTCCTAATTGCGGGACGACCAATCGTGGACCGGCTTATTCTTAAAGTTAACTTATTATTTTATTTTATTATTGAGTCAGTTTTTCTGCATGTAAAAAATCATAAAAAATGTGTGCCTCAAGGAAAACAATGTTAAACAAACATTAAAATGTTTCATGCCTCACGGCAATCATTTTTACGGATTTTTTTTCTCCTATGGCCTATGGAGTTTTTTTTTCTAAAAGATAATTTTGAAATAAAAATTCAATTTTGCGATGCTTCATGGCATATATTGATGCTGTTTACATAAACTGATGGTAGGGTATATATGCTCTCTCGTACAAACAATACACAGTATTTATTTTTCTTTAAACAACATTACTTTCGTGTTTAATTTGGACGTGTTTATTTTTATTTCAACCTTTTTTTTTTTCACTTTCTTCGTCGTTCATTATCCTAAAAGTAAAAAAAAACATGCCTAGTTTAAGAAGTGTAATTTGGCGTAAAACGATGCGATTACGTGAATTTATCTTCACTATAATTACGCGTACATGTTTTATTTTCCTCGTTTTTTTTTCTTCTGAAAACGTAATTTAACACTTCACAGCACATGTACCTGGCGTGTTTACTCAAATTGCATTCATAAAAAAACGTCCAAAATTAAAGATTGTTAAACTGGTTTCGTCACTGAACATAACTTATAGTATGTCATTAGTGTCAACGTTAACTCTGGTCATACTCACCGACCACCACGATGGGTCATCTTTTGTTTTGCATTTTAATCAACCGTACATGTACACTGTATATCGTATGTCAATCAGCGTTTTTTTTTTCATACCCTTGTGGAGCCGTCCATTAAGGCCTTCTCCAAATGTCCTTAGTAAGTTTGTGTGAAAACGTTAAACTAATTCACCATTTAATGATATGAAACTTTCCCTGACTTTTGCATGAAAATGTGACATTTCCCTGGGACCACAACTGTACCAAGTAAAGAGGTGTCCAATGCGAAGGGGTGTAATGACGGCCATCTTGTTAGTCCTTATAAATCGTGAATAACGAACTGGAGTGGGGTCGTGGCCTCAAACCAGGCATCAACAAAAAAACCCATCGCAAGGACGAGCAGCCATCTCATTTCGTCCAGGTATGCGAGGAATCCCCGGCTAAAAAACCGGCGCCACTTTGCTTACGGGAGCGGGGCAACAAGTGGTCCGGAAGAGCGGCGGCCATCTTGAATTGGGTCCTCCAATTTAAACGCCGAATCGTGGCGAATCAAGATAATTGATGGCATCGAAGGACGCTCGCAGGACCTTGCTAACGGCGGGATAAATTCACAGTCTAGTCTACGTGGTCTAGTCTAGCATGTGAGGTCGTCCTTTAAAATATTGATCGTTCACTAGGGTCTAAGTAATAAACTGGACCAATTAAAGGTATTAAAACATGATTTTGTTCAGCAGGTATACATGTATATCAAAATTAAAATCTGAATAACTCGATTCCCTGGTGAAAAGATCAGTAGGCTATATGATTCTATACTGATGTGACTATATATAATGACTTTCTAGACTACTGACATCAGTATGTTTAGTGACATCGCTATGATAACATTAGTAATATAACTTTATAAAGTGATAGTGGTTTTTTTTACTATTGATATCAGAAAGCTTAGTGAAATCACTAAATACCTTTAAATACCTTTTTAGGTAGGCCAGTTTATTTGTTCGCAAGTGTTCGGAGAAAACGACCAAGTTTTTATTTTGGAATAGACGGTCTAGTTTAATATTCTAAATGTTGAACAGGTCATTAAAATGGGATAGAAAAAAACAACAATGCGTGACACACACCCCACCACCTCTTCTTCGCGGGTATTGATTGATGAATTCAAAGAAACAAATCCTCAGATAAATATTTCGATGAATTAATTGTACGATGTGATTTATATCACTAGTTATGCCATGCCAATTCGCAGTGCTAATTTAAAGTGGAGTTTAAAATTAAAGAGGCTGAATTTCAACCCGGATACAAGCCGAGCCTGAGACTCGATTCATGATTTCTCACTTGATCAAATCAAATCTTCGTGAATAGGATTTGATTGACGCCTCTTAATTTACTGCCAACGCGTATCAAATTCGCAATAAGAAAAATTTTAAAAAATGCATTTCGAACGCGATGATGAGTAAAGTTTTACAGAAAACTAATCTCCGCATTTCCTGTTTCCGTCTGAAAACGAGAAACGAAATCGGGGGATTTAATGTGGGAGTGATTCCGAACGCATTCATGATACAGATTGTTGTCAATAGGGGTGGTCCATAAAGGACGTCTGATGCTGAAGAGGGTTCACAAAAATAGTTAGATTATGGACCAGAGGGAAGGTAGCGGTCAAGAAAGTCGAATGTCCACACTTGTAATTGTCCGTGAAACCTGTCATAACGACCACTAACCCCTGCTCATCGATCAAAATATATTATTATGGTTCCCACTGACCTGGAAAAAATGTGTAATTCTTAAGGAAGTATGAACAACCTGGAAATATCAGGGAAATTTCAAATGTTTATGCAAAAGTCGTGGATATTTTCATCAGATAAAATATACTGCCTTATATTGAAATCATAAATAAAAATATCAGTAATTAGTAAATTAAGTTTCCCTTTTATTCTATAAACATTTTTGATAAAGTCAGAGAAATTATTCCAAAGTCAAGTAAGTTGAGTTTGTAATTTCGGTGAGACCCTTGATTTTACTCTGTTTAATGTACTTAATTTCCATCAAATACAGCACATTAACACCACACATTAATTTGGAAAAATTTTCCAATAATTTCGAAATTGGATTCTGAACGTTTTCTAAAAATCGTTCCAGTTTATCAAACTTCATATATAGACCATGACAAATGGTATTTCAGGCGCTCCTATAATATCAAATTACCGGATATCTCACTCAATTGTGATTATTTTGGCCACTTTTCAGCAAATCTTGTCTGGTGACAGACGGGATCGTAAGACGGTCCTTACGAAAAAAAAATTTTGTTTCTGAGTTGAAGACAACATATCTGATCATCGAAGACAAGATATGAAGGAAATCAGTTTTGCAAATCTATTCACAATTTTGTGCATTATATAGCACACGAAAGGCTCATTTCAAACTGAATTAAAGCAGTTAGTTGCAAATGGTAAAAAATAATGACAGCAACTGGTATAAAAATACTTTTTGACAACGGATAATGGAATTTGGTAATGGGATAAGTGTGTCTCAACCCTAACAACAAAAGGATGTGGGATCGGAGTAACTCACGATACGATGTTTAGGAAAATCCCCAAATAACTCGTCAAAATTTCGTACAAAAATGCATCATCATCATGCTTGCCGAAATATGCTTACTTATTTCATTTAAGTTAGGGTTCATAGTCCTGGGGTATCCCCAATTCTATGAATAATTACTTAATTCATACAAAATAAGGGGCACTTCATAAAAGTAGGCCGACTCAGGTTTAAGGAAATTCTCCAATGTTTTTTCAATGGGTATTATTCTTACATAAACATAATACAGGTGTCGCTAAGTCGGATATTTAGCCGAGCGAATAAAAGCGACACTTAATCCATTGTTTGGACGTCCATTGTTCGACTCTCATAAAACGAAATTAGACGACAAATAATTGCGGATGAATTGGTGAAACCGAGCCAAAACCCATTGGAGAGGCTGCACTGAGGGGCTCCCAAACGTCTTTTAAATAAACGAAAATTAATCTATCTTCGTGAAATTAATTACTTGAGCGTGCGTCTTGCATTGTTTGTACAGCGAGCGCCCCCTCGCGGTACCTCGCTAATTACTTTACCATTTTTCCTGTTTTCGTTAACAATGGGTATTATTAATGCGTGGCCAACGAGAGCGATGAGAGACAACTGGTATTAGAGAAAAAATCAAGGTCTGTGTCAGGGTCATTAAAAAGGGGGTTAATAAATGTAAAAAAAGAAATGAGAGAGAGCGAGAGCAATAGTGGGAATTTAAATACCAAATCGAGATGGGCAAAACGTTAGGGATTTTCCCAACATGAATTACGATATTGATAAAACGCAAAATATTTATTCTCATCGGGTTTCCCCCTTTTTGAAGTTAGGTTTTACCCGACCTTAATTAACGAGGATTTTAATTGCGAGTGCGTAATATTTTTGTTTTAAAAAAACAAAACATGACAACAATAATGCGTTCTTGATGGCCATTTTACAAGATTTGTCATTAAACTTTACGGTGGCATTTTTGCAACTGGGTTCACGACACTTACGTGTAAATGAACTTGTCCTAAATTAAATCAAGACGGTCGTGCAAGGTGGCTGGGATTACCGTTTTTGTTTTTCGTAAGGTTTCGCCCAATGTACATATGAAGGGTGCCGAAGCATAACCTATCAAGTACCAAAAATCTGAATAGTTTCGTGAAAAATATAGATAGCATTGATCTGATTTCGTCAAACAACAACAACATTCAAACGTTGTACACCACTGACGTTTAATTACGAAAACAGAAACGAGAATTTAATGAAGCAATTGTGTTTTTGTCGATTTTTTTATAAATAGCGTCGTATGTGCCACATTTATTGCACCCACGATAAACGTTCAAAACACGTCTCTTAAGGTTAGTAGGGCAGCAACGTATTGATGTCATTCATTACTTTATTTTTACGTCCAGGTTTTAAAAACTACCTTCTGAAACATGTTTTTCGGAACACTGACGTGGTTCCATGGGCCCAAACTTGAATAATCTTTCATAAATATAACGTAGCAAAGACAATTTTTACTCCTTACCACGATAACAGGTGGGAATCGGGCACTTACGACGTTACGATCTGTCAACTTCATGTTTTACCACGCTGCATTTGCAAGATGAATATCTGTTAGAGGTGCATTTTGAGACACGTTAGGCTCTCAAATCTACATTATAAGCAAATACGATTATGGACCTGACTAACTAGCGGGGTGAAATCAACACACAACAAAACACACCCAAATATGTCGACTAGTGTTTACTGCGTGAACGTTTATGAGACATCACATTTCCGTCGCTCTAAAGAGGATCTTAATTGCGTTGGCCACACAGCGTCAATGCACGCAGTTGTCATATGATGTCGTGATGTCATATGGTGTCGTCGACCACCGTGAAAGTTTCGCTAATTAAGTTAGGCAAGAAGAGGAGAGTTTATGCAAAACAAGATTTTCACAACAGCTTAAAACATTATAGCAATCGAAATTCGTCAAGATCAAATTTTCTGACTACAAGCAAGACTTCCCACTGCTTGTGCGTGTATTATTGAAATAGGATATCATGAATTAATTAACCGAACTTTCATCTGATTTTTTATGAAATAAAATGCAGTAGCTGAAACACATTTCCGTGTATTTCATTGTGGAATTCGAGAGCATTCGATTTCAGCTTCGGGAAAGACGATGAAATACTGTGAGCGCCAATAGGATAATCATTTTTGGAGATGTAAAACGGGAAGTAATTCGGCTACGTGTATTTAATTTGACGAACCCGTGTTAATGATCACCTGTTTCATCGAGAGCTTGCCAAATTTGTTAATAGCTTCTGAAACAAGCAGGAATTAGAGCAATACCTCCTACAGTCTTTCACGTGTTATAGCAACTTCTCTCCATTTCTTCAAACAAACGTAATTTTCGCAGCTGGTAAATTTCATCGAATTCCACTTATATAAAGTGGCACCACTTGAAAAAATATCGATGGTCGATGGAAACGTCGACGTGGGATTTAATATCAAATTTAGCGGCTGCTAATATTACGTTTGGTTTGATTTATTATTTCCACGTGTTAACGGCTATGGTGCTGCCACCTTCAAGCTCGTATGCATTAGTGTGCCATTCATTTATAAGACAACGTTCTTTATTTGGGTCAGGTTCACGCAAAAATGAAGACTCCCATCCGATTTATTAAGGAAGAAAACACTGTTGTTCTCTTGCTTCTTAAGCATGCAGCGTGTTACGCATAAAATTTTTTTTAAAATTATTTACAGGGTAACAAGAGGGACAAACGTATGATTAACACCAGTTGCATCGTAACACGATTGTACAGTAATCATGTAACTACATGTACTGGGAATTCAAATGGACCATTAGAATGAAGAGCACGTTATCGATTAACCCTTCTGTTTCTCTATGCTGGATGGCATAATCCATATGCTGAAAAACCCCGATTGGTTTATTCTCAGTATAATCTCTCGTTGAACAGACTATAATGTATTCTTACATTTAGTAGAAACATACGGAAATATGCCTGGATTAGCCTAAATGCAGGCGAAACTCACTATTCGAAAGTAAATCAAAGTATTTAGCCGTGATCAATTGGATTTCATTCTCATTCTACCGGCTACAGAGGAATTCAACCCCGTTTAAGACACTGAATTTAACGTTTACTAGAGGAGGGACATGAGGATAGTTCAAGTTTAGAACGTTAGGGCACCACCTAACTAACCTAATACTAAACATACCAATAGGAACACGAAATGATGATGCTCACGGATTTTTTCTCCGGATCTTTCAGAATGCAACATTACTTACTTCGCCGAGAAGCAGACTTTACCAAAAGACAATAAAATTCCCGATTAAAAAGATGGCAGCGTTCCATTCAGATTCGAACGTAAATTTCGAATTTCTAACAAAAAAAAAGAAAAACAGCACGCGCGCCTAGCTCCTCCCAAATTCTTATTTCCAGCAGCTCAGAATGCGTGACGTCAGATCGCTGTGGTCGCCTACTTAAAACACGATTGTTTCCACTTGTGTATTTTTTTTATCGAGCGCTTTTAAAGTTTCCTGGAAGAAAGTCTACGCGAAGAGGAGCGAGAAAATCGCTGAGCTTGTACGTGTACCACACGCACGTTCTTCGCTCTGCCTCCGATTGCCTTTTCGGTTTTCGTCCCACCCACTCTGCCCACGTCGGTCCACCCCGCCTCCATCGGCGCTATTTATTGCGGGCTCGCCCAGCGTGGACGTGTTTACATCGGAAAAAGACTCCGAAGCGACAGCAACTACGGTGCGAGCTCAGAAAGCTGCTTCGAATAAAAGAACGCAAACGACGAAAAACGCTGCCAGCTGGAAAAAAGTAAACTGAAAATATGGCCGGACCATTGCAACGAGTGTTACTGCTCGCCTTGGCGACAGCGTTCTACGCCTCTGCCGAACTTCCTGACTCTGGTGAGTGAGCGCTGTATTTTATTATACCTGATTTTTACTGCAATTTTCGACAGAAATCTTTCGCTTTTTTCCGGACGACCGGGTTTTGTTTGTTCAACATTTCGGCCACCTTGTTCGACCTGACCTAAATAACTAACTCGTACCTGGAAAGATTACAATGTCGGAGCTCTCCCAGACTCATGAAACAACCGAATTTTTTGTTTGTGTTAAACGCAGCGGAACAATTTCGCAATCAAACGTTGAATAGATTTAGAAATTTAAATCGATTTCGATTCCATCGTCGAATTCGACTGAATGGAACGCGCTCACGAGCGACAGGAAGGAATAAAATAAGAAATCGAACGAGATCTCGTGCAAGGCGTTCCACATGACGTCACTTCCGTATAATTATTAACTTTTTTTAAAACAACAACTAACCAAATGGATAAATCAGGCGATGGGAAGCGTTTGTAACAAAACGAAATCACGCTGGTAGAAATCGTTTTTAACGTTACAGGATGTTTTACTACCCCGTTTGGATCAGCAGTTCAACCGTTATCGATAATTCTCGATCAAAAATCAAACCAGAATAACCGGCCGCCAGCCATTTTGTTTTTTTGTCGAAATCTTTTTTTCCCTTCCTAATTGAGTGTTAAAATGTTAAATATCAATCGGGAAATAATCCGAATTGGTCAGCAACGCGTCCGGCGCGTGCTCGCAAAATAAGACCCGTAACTTTCGTCTAGCCTCCACGGTCAGTTGATAATGTTTTATGTTTAAGTGTCAGATTAAGCCATTCATCTCCAGTTAAAGATAATCGAGTGTTATGTTACTCAGGTGCATCACGTTAAGCTCACTTCTGAACCGTAGTCAAACAAAGATTTTCTCTTGAAATCAGCTTAAAATCAAGATTCCAACAACGGTTAAAAACATGAAAAAGGTACTCCCATATGCAATTTAAGAAATTAATTTTTTATAATTTAATTGAATTTCCCCTCAAATTTTCATTTTAAAAAACTGGTGCACACTAGAATTAACGATCCATTTCGAAACTAGTTTCAGTCAGAGCGTCCTGTTGAACGAAATGAATGTCAATCAGATTATTTGGGTTAGTTTCTCGTGCATCGATTGATGGAAATCTAGTATGAAATTAAAGCGAAACCGAAATTAGGTTTCCACCTTGGCCCCCTTTAATAAAAATTAAGGGTGTTCGCCAAGCTCATTTCGCACGCTCTTCACGCATTGTTTACCACCAAAAACTGCTTCAACGTAATGACCTGGCGATTTCATTTGCAACTAATAATGGTGTAATGTATCGTTTTTGCTGTTTTCACTCAAATTTTCCTCTTTTAAACCGATCGGGTTCGCATTGCAATTTGCGAGGGCTATAATAATACCGAGAAGGAAGTAGATGCTCTTCCCAATCCCCAAAAACTTGTTTTTAGTCCCCCCTCAAAGAGGACGACAACCCCGTTAAATTTCGTTTCTGAGATTAATATTTCGTTACTATGATTTATGGTTTATATATCGCGTTGAGATTGTGTGCTAAAAATTACATAATACGTGTTTGAGATTATTTTTCGTCAATAGGCGATGCATGAAGTGTGAACTCCGCTCTTGAAGTTCTACAATGATAATTAAATAATAATAACGCATGAATTTGATTCACACCAATTTTGAGACAAATGAGGCAGGGTTAATCGCCAATCTTATTTTCTTAAAGTAATCTTAAGAATTATATACTTATTTGGTAACATATTTTTAAATTATAGTAAACACCATTTACTTTTACCATTACCATTTTTTTGGGGAGAGGGGAGACAGAGTCAAAATATTAATAATAATAATAACAATAAAACGAAGGCTTTAAACAAATAATGTTTCATTGTCGCCAATTTTTGCGCGGAGTTTAAAAAACGAAACGTCAAAACGATCAAAAGTTACCAGTTTCATATTTCTTTATTTTTTAATTTTTGATTGGGTTAGGGGTATTGCTCGAAATATCGACGCCTACTGTCAGTTAACCGATCGTTTTATGTCACCATTATGCGAGCTAGCGTAACAGGCTTTTGAAAGGATTTTTGTAAAAAAACCCAAAAAGATTTGAACCTTGACCACGCGACCAAGAAGGCGATGCGAATCGATTCCGTTAGCGGTTCGTGAACCCAAACCGAACCGGGTTCGCAGACCCCCTCAGGGTCCGGGGTAGCCCCCGCTAATGGGGTCCATTTATGGGGATTAGGGAGGAATTAATTTTCAACTAATTCTCACCTGTTTGTTGCTCTCAGTTTTTTTTCTTTTCCAACACCATTTTTGGAGATTTTCTTCAGTAAATTTTTTTTTTCGCATAAATTTCCTATTCAAGTCCGTGGAAAAAGAAAAGGAAAGGAAAAAGGCGTTTTACTCGTTTGGGAACACACTGACAGGTTGTTGTTTGTTGGTTTGAAAAGGGGGAAACTCCAAATTGCAAATAATCATCATCATGCTCATCATCTTCGTGCGAAACAATGCTTTCGGTCTGGTTTCGTGCCCAATTATGCATAAACCATAGGGGGCGCTCACATATGACGTTTATTTTTGACCCACGTTTTTCTGCCCTTGTTTGGAACTGTGATGGGATGCTTCTTTTTTTTTTTTAATTTTATTTTTCTCCCTTTTATTTTCCCCATATGGAAATCCACTTTCGGACCCGACCTAAAGTGGTACGTGCCTGAAATTTCAATTTCGATAGTCGTCCTTGAACAAGGACTCTACTAACTCACTCTGAATTACCATCGCAACAAAAACGCTGTTTCATTATTGTGTTTTAAAAAATTATAATAATAATAAAAAAAATGTAAACTTGGTCTACTCTGGTTTATCGTAACTCAAAACGTGAAACGTCAGCGTGCGGAGATGAGCATAAATTATCGGCGAAATTATTTCTCCAGAAATTTCGGTACACGCGAGTTAATTGCAGTATTATTATTATGTATATTTTTTTTGGTGCGTCCGAGCGTGGAATTTGCATTTCAAAGGTGAAATGGTCAGCTACGCAAGGACGTCTATCGAGTATACTCCCATTTTAAGAAATTTCGGCTACTTAAAACGTGTAGAAAAAAAAGAAAAAATAATTAAGGAAAAATAAAAGAAAAAAGAATAATTTATGGGTAGCCCTTCGGCCTGGGGTTCCCATGCGAAAAATATTTTGGGATATGGGAGGCTACTGGTGGATCTAATTTAAATTGAAAATTCTGGCCCAAAATAGCTGCAATAATCGCTAATTAATGGGCTTGTTTTTGAACTGCAGGATAAAAATACACAGGACACGTTACACATTCTGGTATTGGTTTGGTATTACGTATTTTCAACCAAATTAAAATTCTCAGAAAGTGAACTGAACTTATCACACACAAAAAAAAAAACTTAAAACATGCTAAGAGTCATTCATTGCATTCCCTTGAAAAATCAAATTTCGGTTCTCATAAACAATTCACTCTATAAAAAAAAACACACATTGGGCATTAAATAGATGCAATGTGATTTCTTGAATTACAACTGTTCCAAAAGGTGGTGTTTTTAAGCATTTGAACAGTTTTAATGTTTTCAATTTATTTGTTTTTAAATTGCTTTTCCGCAGCAAGCTTAGTATTTCTTCATATTCAAAATTTTATTTCTTTTTAAATTGGTTTTAAACAGACAATTGGAAACAGAAATGTAATTGTTATTTTTACGATGTATTATAATTATTTAGATTTTTACTTAATTGGTTATGTAAACAGAAATTTGATTCTTCAAGGAAATGCATTCAATGACTCTTAGCATGTTTCGTTTTAAGTTTTTGTTGCTGTGGATAGTTTTGATTTATTTTTTGAGGACACCAGGGTCAGTGGTATCAGGGGGAGCTTCAGGAACCCACCTTACGACTCAAGGCGCAATATCCTCACTCACAAAAGACTTCATTATGGGATAATAAGAGTAATGATTGAGGAGAGTAGCATTCATACAGCCATTCAGAGCTCCTTTCGTTACACATTTTTTTAAAAAATTTTATGGCAGCAATCAAAATTGAAGAAAATTGACTGAGTTTTCTTAGGGTAGGACAATGCGACCAGCGGTCAACAGCCGAACTGACCCTGGCCTGTGAGAATAATATGCGTCAATCGCATTCTAGTCTTTAATTTTTGGTTTTTTTTCTCCCCCCAACCCTTTCCACTATTCAAAGAAATGCTTTTTTGTACGGCCTTGCAGGGCCAATTGGGAGATCCATTTTCGTTGGTATTTTCTCAACAGCGGCTTTGCTTTTGCACTAAAATACCTTTTGATGGTCGCCAGGCGGAAAAATGGACATCACCTGAGTCATGAGTCATTGTGAGACACGATGGCCTTCACATTTCATTTCTCAAAGCAATCATGGGCTTTCTGGAGGCACTCGAATTTTAAGGCTAAAACCTTTTATTCGAAGAGGAGTTTTCACAGAGGAGGAGAATCAGTTTCTCAGAAATTTCGATGATTTTTTATTTATTATGTTGGAGGCGAGGTTAGCAGGGGGAAATTGTTGGGTTTTAGTCATTAAAAAAAAATAACCGAAATGTTGGGGGTCCCCGTGCCGGGCCTAGTTCCGGCTTGGAGGAACAGGGTGGGACGCTGGAGTGAGGTGAAATGAGGTGAAGTGAGGTGAGATGCCACAACTGGTTTTCGAGCACTTCTGGAAGGGTTGAGACGGATGAATTTAAAATAAAGACGAGAGGAAAACAAAATATAAAAAATCAAAGAAAAGAAAAACCAAGGACGTTGCAGAGAGAAATAATTCTGGCAGAGAAAAAATGAGTTAAAATGATCGACAGAGAAGGAAAATGCGATTTTTGGTGAAATCTGGGACAGTCCATAAATGAGGGGTAATAGGGATACTGATATCAGTAGTCCAAAAAATCACAATGTCACTGTAGACGTGGAGATGTCATGGAAATTCATTGTGTCTGAAAAACACTAGTTTTAATTACATATCAGAGTTTAAAATCTGAAAATTCATGAAAAGTTGTTTGAAAATTTCGAGGTAACTTGCTACTTGGATAGGCCAGACATCCTGTATAGTGATATCAATAAGCATACTGATGTCCGTAGTTTTAAAACTCAGTACACGAATATTTTCACCAGGATAATCCATTGCAGTTGTTTAACATGCACACATTTATCAAGTATTAAAAACTTGTTTCTTTTTTCCTTTGCAGATTACGGAGTTGAAAAATACGGAGTCTACAGGATTCAACAGAAAGCCGGTAAGATTCGACTTGAATTCAATTCAACTCAACACCCCATTAGAAAATGAATTCCTACTGGTATCGTGTTTATCACACCGCATACGCAGCGCCATCTTTGGGTGGAAATGAAAACCTAAAATTCGAATTTATTCAAACGCTTGTTGAAAGTTTTGGTGACCAAACATGCAAACCTTATGATCAAAAACGATCGTTCAGGAACAATTCTTTTGTTTGCAAATGATTACGAAAAAAATAATTAAATGTTGTTTTGACTTTTGCCACAAAAATGTTGGGAGTGGCTGAGTGACCATGTCGTCACCTGAGGAGGAATTTTCACGTGATTCATCGCTTCATTTTGGACGACTGACCTACTATTTATCATGGTTGATTTCACCACATGAGCAATTAAGCTGCTGAAATCACAATTTCCTCCTTGAACGTACAATTACAAACTACGGAGTGACCTATTAATTCATGATCGCATCGAATAAATTGAAATTTTCGACAGTTTGAGGTGAAATGTATTTGGACGAAACATGGACGTTAAACTTTTACATGAACAGGTTGCCCTAGTTGTCCCAATACATCTTTCTTAGCAACTATCTGCTCTTTGACCGTAAACGTTATAGTTACCACATCATTTTACCAAAAATGCACCAAAAAAATCATTGGCAAAATTAATGGATCACCTTAATAAAAAAAAGTTCTGGCCCTCAACTTCTGGGGTCGAGTGCTAAAACCACGTTTTTAAGTATAAGCCAAAAGGAAGCTCGTTTTTTCAATAGTAGAATTGATTGTCCACTATTGTCCGCGTTATTTTGTATTATGTGAAAATGCCCTATTTATTTATAATAAAAACATGTTTATAATATAACATAAAATTAAACAAATATGCGAACCCTGAAACTCGGTTTCCTTGCAATGCAACTTTGCACTGCGGGATATTTAATTTATTATATTTTAATAAATAAAATGCAAGAAATAATAAAAAATAATTCGAAACCTTGTGGACGACTAATTCTACACTACATTAAATTCGTTGATTAAAACAACAGAAGCAAACCAGCCACAAACAAAGGTCAATTTTTTGTGGTCCTTATTAAGTTTAGTCCTGAACTGACGTATTCAGGGTCATGACCCTCAAAACTCTGTCCACTTTTCATGGGAAAAATGAGTCCTATAGTCGACTAATTTTCTGGTTTTGTCCATTTTTTCAGAGTGCCCTACGATGTTCTGCCCTTCCAACTGCGAGCGCTACATCGACACGAGCGGCTGCCTTTTCTGCGGCGAGTGCAAACAGAAGAGCGCCTGCCCCAGAGTCACCTGTCCCAACCTGCCCTACTTCCAGTGCGTGACAAGGGTGGGCAGGGACGGGTGCGCCATGTGCAAGTGCAGGGCCAAGCCTAAGGTCGCCTGCCCGACGCCGATGTGCTCTCAGGATTGCCACCTGGAGACCGGAAGCAACGGCTGCCCTAAGTGCGTCTGCCCCAAGCGACTGGACTGCCCGCTGCCCATGCAAGAGACCTCGCCCTGTCCCAGGCCGGAGTGCTGGAAGGAGAGGGGAGCCGACGGATGCTACCACTGCCGATGCCCGGACGACGTCCACGCCTGCCCAGAGGTCAAGTGCGATTTCCAGAAGAAGTGCACACACGTCATCGACAACAACACCGGGTGTGCGGTGGGATGCCAGTGCAACCAGAACGACATCTAAGGACATCGAGTATGGGAAGAAGGATGTACCTAGGAGCAGCCGAAGACACTGAGGGTTTCGTACGGCATCTAACGAGACAGGATTTTCCAGTTTCCAGAAGAGCCTAAATTTGGAGAATCGCAGGCAAGGGGGCGAGGATGCTCGGCTCGCGATGAACCTATAGGGATCACACATCCCAAAAACTCACTCGATATTCGGTTTCGTCGAACAAGGCAGTTTCTGACAACAAAGAGGCCCTTTCCAACTGCTTGTCCTGTATAAAAAATCAAAACCTAAGTAGCTGAAACTTCTGAAACTGTATGCTTGATTCAATTAGGCGAGTGTTCGCAGATATCAGTGCAATTTGAAATTGTGGACATTCTCGAGTGAGCAGAAATTGCCCTGCACCTGAAATGCCCACCGTGCATAAATCTTTACTAGCATGTTTTTTGCTCGAATTACTTATTAGATCTCGAATGACATTCTTAAGTTTGTTCATAAAGCTTCGCAAGAAATGAAAATGTTCTTGTTTCATTCGCTGGTCTGAGATCGATACGTTGGTAGCAAACAATCGCCGATGATCACCCGAGATGGCTCCATCCAAATACAATGATGACCGATTCTGGCCATCTGTTAGATTCGGTTGTTATCGGTGCTTTTCGAAAATGGGACGCAGTCAATCCTGTGTCCTTGTTTGAAGTTCCTGTCGAAATGGAATGTTCATCAAATTATCAGCATATAAATACCTGAGAGAGAAAGAGACGTTATGGCGCCATGGCACGTCCATTAATCTGGACCAGAATCGTTTCTGGATTCTGAAAATCAAGAAATTAAGCAATAAGTATTTCAAGCAAAAACGTGTAATTTTTTTGCATGGTGGGCATACCTTGTGGGTCGGACTTTAAAATAAAAACATGACTAAAAAGATGCCCAAATTTTCACTTTAGAAGTGGTAAGCGGCAGCAGCGGCATTAATTTTGGGGTTTTGGCACGTTGAGCACGTTAAACGTACTTGATTTGCCAAAACGCATTTTATCCAATCATTCGTTAAGATTTGCAGTTCTGGCTGAAAGAGTGAATTAGCTAATGTGAATACGGGAATTAATCGAATTGAAAAATAGCATTCCGTAATTCTCATCTTCACTAATTGATATGCTTAAAAAAAACAAAATGAAAAAAGAAATGATGATGAAGTTCTCACCTTTGCAAGAACTCACTCGATAACCGTTTCTTAATATTTTGATTAAGCTCCAATGAAGTTTGTAAAGCTATGAGATGGGCATTGCTTCTCTTTTGGGTTCCTCTTACTTTTAAATTTCACCAAATCAACGGCAAATGATGGCATAATAATTGAAGAGGGCAATGCAGCTGTCCTTCAATGGACAATGACCCGCATTGACCACTGCCAAAAAAAAATTTTTTTCCCCTTGCGAGAAATTTTCATTCTAATGTATTTGTAATTGTGTAAACTACGTTCGTTCTCGTTATTCATTTCGTGATGTATACTGTATAGTATATTGTGTATGACATTTTCTATAATTATTATTTTGTGTGAATGTTAATGAATGTGTGGAGTGTTTGTAATGTCAATTAAACTCGTTTGTACATATTTGAATTTACGAAAATTTGTGATACGAATAAATACCCAAAGCCATTAAATCTGTTACTCTTATTTTCCCGCTGAAACGTCTGCGGTTAGGAAGCCACAAACAGCTAGAAGAAACACATTTCTCAATTATAAAACCACTGAAAATAAGGGAAAAAAACATTTAGTATAAACTGGTTTTGAAATTATTCCACAAAGCGGAATATGTAATAATTGTAATGCCAAATGTATCTGAATAGGTGGTTTTTTATCTTTTTTAAATCTAGCTGATGAATAAAGATAACTTCTAGATTTTACAATAAATTCCCACATTATCAATCACACGTAATCCACAAATACATGAGTTCCCCATGCGGTTCCATCCTTATCTTGTGGTTTCGCCCACACATTCACTAGAACTCTACTCTTAAATAAAGTCAATATTATACTCGGCGTAGAACACTGTATTTCATGCAAAAATAAAAAACAAGCTTTTATTCAAGTTCGTCTGTAAAGAAATTCACCTCGCTAAACTCGGCATTTGGTGATTCGTCTTAGCACTTCATTTCCGCACTTAAAACCACATTCATGACTTCCGCCTTCACTTTCAGCTGCAAATGCCGGGGGAGGCGCTTGGTGCTTTCGCGCACACTTGCGAAGAAGAAGTCGAGCTCTCCACCCAGCTTTTTGTCCTTATTTATTTCGTGGCGGAATGTCTGTAACTTGTCGGCGTTGCCTACCTTGTTGCCTATCTGAAATCTATTGAAATCTATCCTCTGCCTTTTAGTTCTCCTTTCTACGCTGGCTGACACCTCAGACCCTGTTTGTTCTCCTTCCTCCTCGTTCTGATTATCTCCATCTATCTGTTCCGAGCTCTTCTCGTTCTGATTATCTCCATCCATCTGTTCCGAGCTCTCCTCGTTCTGATTATCTCCATCCATCTGTTCCGAGCTCTCCTCGTTCTGACAGTGTTCGGCAACATCGACATCCAATTGAGACCTGCGCATGAAAAAGAAATATTTACGTGTTGCTTTTAAAAATGAGACAAGTGCACGAATCTTAAAATTAAACCTTACTTTGATGCAGAAAATTCGGACTGAAGGAATGACATCAGGTCTTCATATTTCCAAGGTCTCATTTTCTTCCCTTTGTCAGCGGTTTTTCTCTTTCTCCTTTGAATGGCTTGCTTGTAGCAATCTTTCAATATTTTCCAGTCTAGTTTCATCCCTTCTACTGAAAGAAAAGCCACGTTATTACAATTGTTATTTCAATTTATGTTCTCTCAAATCTTTTATTTTTGCTTCTTAGTGAGGGATGGGGGGAGGGAAGGATTTCATAAACGGCATATTGCAAGGGAACATGGTCACGGCCGATTGCTGAGGTACTATCTACAGCAAACTGATTTTATTCAGCAGTCTTTCATATTCTTACCTATATTATAATAAATATCTTCTAAATTCAGCATAGAAAAAAATCTGAGCTTATGCCTTTCACGGCTGTCGGTACGTAATGAGATTGCTTTACACGAGAAAAAAAAACAGTATCTTGATCTGCCTCAGACATAGTTTTTTAACAGATGCAAATAAAATTTTGCATAGCGTCATCTTATATTACTCTTAGAAAAACAAGCTAATAAAACATACATTTTTGCAAAGAATTACGTTATTTGGGTCCTGAAAGGGTTATACCTGTATACTCATACTCACCTGGTCTTTCCAATTCAGCAGAAATCTTGTCCCAGGCATCATCCCTTGCCGAATGGACCCCATATTCCCTTAAGGATTTATTCCAGAGGCACGGGTGCTTCTTTATCTCTTTAATCAAGTGCTGATGTTGCATGTTCAAGGTAGTAATAATAATCTGTGAACTAAAAATTATTCAGGCCTACAGATCCGTGGCCAGGCAGCGAACATAGCGTGTATAGGTTCGTGATCAAGGATGTTGCTGCAAACCAACTTCCCAAAAATGAAAAAATTACAACAAATACCGTATCAAATAATATTAATCGTCAGGTCGATTTCAAGATGAGAGTACTTCCACTCTTCGTTCTTTTCTTCAACAAATGGAACATAGGAATGGAACACGCGTAGGGATTAAAAGTCCGACAATCTTCGCGCGTTAGAGCTTACCCACAATGCACCCGGTTAAAACAACCCGCAGCAAATTTTGAAATATTTATTATTTGACACGAAGTTTGAATCGAGTGGCGAGTGGATAAGAATTGCACGGATCCAAACAAATACATGTACTTCGGTATTTTTAAAATCAAGCGTGATCGCGCGTGTCTGCTGCCGTCGTTTCCCAATTTCATGGAGGCGAAAAACGTAAATCATCTTCGAAACGAACGATGAATCGAAGAGTCGAAAACAACGTTTGAAAAATCAGCGATGGGAAATTGACCCGATTTTAATTTTTCGCACGATATCGTTTTGGGGGTTGAAACTGAGCACTGACAATGAGCAAGAAACTGACGGAGGAGGAATTGGATGCCAAATTCGAGGAATTTATGCACAAGGCGAGTGTTATTTCGCTCGGTTCTGTCGCGGATTGAGCTTCTGACATGCCCTGCACAATTCAGGACCTGTATTATACTTTATTAAAAACAAAATTAATTAACCTCATTCGATGATTGTCTTAGCTGTCAACTGATGAAGAAACGTCTCAAGCCTCATCCAAGACGAAAGAAACCAAAGATGAGGGAAAGGAGGACACGCTATGGTGGTTGAAAAACGACCGAGAAGATGACAACAAACCCGGTAAATTGCGAAGAGCATGGATCCTTTTCTTAAAAATTTCATGAGCTAATACAACAAATCGAGAGAAGGATTTGAAGCAAATCCGAGCTAGAAAGATTCTGACTTATATTCTCACTCTTTTCTCGATCTCTGAAAGCAAATTGAAACTACACAAATAAAACTTGAGCCCGAAAATTCTCCATTTCAAGTTGGAATTTTTGTGTCAAATTTTAACATTTTAAAACTTGCTAATTTTAATGGTGTCTTCAAAAATGGAAGAAAAAAATCCTGAAAATATAAGTCAGGATTTTTTTGTCAATTTGACCAGAAAATTCCAAACGACCTAAAGACGTGGAATACATTCTTTTCGTTTGCTTTCCGGATTTTATTAGGTACCTCGAAGCCTAGTCTAGTCAGTTGGCTGAAATCGACGTCCAAGACAGTGTCTAGCGAAAAGACGTCGAAAGCGGACACCAGTCAGTCCGAACAAGAAAGCATCCCGATTGTCACTTCGGATAAAAAAGAAGTAAATTTCATCTTGAAACGTTAAACCTGCTTAAACCTTTACGAAATGTGCCTGAATGCAAATTAAATGATTCCCGAATGCTGGTTGAACAGTGCGGTGCTAGTAAAATAAATACCTAATATGATTCGATGCTTCAATCGTTTTTAACTAATGCGTATTGCTTATTCCGTTAGCCTGCAGGACACCAAAAAGATATTTCAGAGCAAGGCGATTCGACATTGGCCACCGAATCCTCGATGAGGAACACAAATCCCTCGGTCGCGGATAGCAAAGCTTCGGAGTCATTAACGGGGGGTGGAGACTACAGCGAAGACTTCGAAAGTGGAAAGGTCGATACCCAGACGGAAAAGTCCAGTGGAAGGAGATTGGATAATGAACCGACGAGCACCTTGGACGATGTCACGCTCAAATCCGGAGGATCCGATGCCGAATCTCTATCTGCCTTCGAGCAGCCTAGTCAACGCGAAAAGGAAAGTGAGGAAGGATCTTTCGACCATCGATCAGCTCGGAACGAGATTTTATCTCCGGATAAGGAGGTTTCAGAGCATTCGATGCCGGAGGCCACGATAAAGCAGCCAGGAGAAGAGACGACCAAGAAGCACTTTGGCCAAGAGACTTTCGTGATAAAGCCAAACGGTAAGTGAAGTTGAGCAAATCAAGAAATGCCTAATTTTCAGCAAATGGAAAAATTACGGTTCCAGTCACAGTTTCGTTCGGCTTAATCCTTGCTTCAGGGATTTTGATCAATTTTTTCTTCATGCAGTGCGAAGTGTGGAAGAAATTCTCAGGGAAGCGGAGGAGATCGAGCGACTGAGCTCTCCTTCGGTGGTCAGCGAAAGCAACTTGGCTCTTTCGAAGGAAGATGAGCCGGTGGTCGACGCTGAAAATTTCCGGAGCACCGAGAAGCGCAGGGAGCCCGAGAAAGTGGGGCCAACGAGTGGGGTGACGAGCAGCACAAATTTTCACGTTTCAAGCGTGGACAATTTCAACTTGCAGCAACTTCTGAGGGAAGAACGAAAACGATATGCAAAATTACGAGGTACTCACAGGGATGTGGCGAGGGTTGCATTTAGAGGGCAATGCATCCGAACGGATTGCTCGGATTTCCATACGTGGAGTGTTATATGAATGACACAAATGTTATTACAGATTTAATACTAATCCTCGTTTTAACATTTGTTCTTAAAAGTCGAAGTTTCTGCGCAAGAGAACGACAGCAAGCAGAGGTTGGAAAACCAGCGCATCCTGTACGAAGAAAAGCTGCTGCAGCTTGAGGCTGAAAACGTTCACTTGCTGGCAAAGGTCTGAGGGGTAAAGGGGGGAGGTGGAAGGGCTTATGAACAGTGTGAACATCTCTTTAAAAAATCACAATGCTTGAAGTTAAGTTTCTGTTTGAAGCTTGACGAGATGAATCGGAAAAACGCCAAAGTCGCTAAAAAAACAGAGGAGGACGACGACGGCCTGGTCGTGGGCAAGACGGACAAACTGCGCAAGGAGTTCAAAGAACAAGAGCATCTGATAGTGGGCTACCAGAGAGAAAACGAACAGCTGTACGAACAACTCAAAAACCTGAAAAACGAACTGAAGAGAGTCAAAGCGGATCGCGGCGAAGAAATCCGCAAGCTGTTGTCGGAGCTAGCCATCGTAAAGTAAGCGCAGGGTTTATGCACTTCGAAGGAATCGCCTTGTTTTCATGCAAATTTAGATATGAAAAGAAAGATGAACGATTTCGGGTATCTCGCATAAATTCTTGTGTTTCTAGTTTCACCAAAGTTGACTTCTTTGATGTAGGATGTTTGAAAAAGATTTCATTCTCATTTAATTACCATAAAATTGAGAACTTGATAGCAGTTATCAAACTATCTTTAAACTTATTTTGTTGTATATGTTATTTCATAAAATATGGACAGTTATATTTTATAACCTTATATACCTGTTTCGTAGTAACGTTTTATTGTCATTATTATAATTATTACAAATATATATTTTTGATTAAAAGTAATTCATGCTGACATTTGGGAACCCTGCAGCAGTCAATTTTTCTTTAAAAATGACTTGTTTCAGATAAGGACTTATGCCAAAGAAAAATTCCTACGTGAAGAAATTCGATTTTTGATAAATTATCTGTAAATTGCTGATAATGACAATTTGTCTAGAAGGAATTCGCAACGAAGCGATGCCGGTGCGAGGGAAACAACGTTCCTCAGTTCTGTCAGAGATGAAATGCAGCTCAAGATCGATTCGCTTTCGCAAGAAGTCCAGTTTCTTAAGGTGAGTAATTTTACAGAGCCAACAAAATGTGATTTAGATGTTGAGGTGGATCTCGTAACCCTTTCCAAAACGTGCAACTATTTCTGCGTTCACGAATTTAAGGTGGAGAACACTAATTTGTCGCAAAAGCTGTCCTTGTCCCACGATGCACGAGTCAACCAGTCGGAAGTCTCCGGATTGAAAACCAAAATCGTGGCCTTGGAAAATGAAATAAGGAAAAAGAACCTGGAGCAGAGTTCGGCAGCAGCGGTATTGACTGCCAAGGAGACGAGGATTCAGTCTCTGGAAAAGCAGGCAAGGAATCTCCAACGCGCATTCAAGCCCTTCTCTGGAAGTTTTGCAATATTATCTAAAGCCCGTAAAACTTGTCAAATACACTCATACCTCACTTAACGGCCAAGATAGGTTCCTGGAAAGTTGGCTGTAAAGCGAAATGCTGCACAACGAAAAATGTTTTTACATGCAAACCTGTATAAATTACGTAGGATACGTTCCAAATCTCATTCAAAAGCATTAGCAAAGCACTTAAGTTGTTGGCTAAAAATGTATAAATTTAAATTTTGTTTCATCTTACCTAATATTCCATAACATAGTTTTGAAGGAGCACAACAAAATTGAAAAATAAAAACACCCGTAACAAACATTTTGAACAGTGAAGATTCTCATGACACCATTGCTGTCACTGGCCTCGGCTGCATTTAGCTCTCAAACGACAAATTCCCTTTAAGCCAGGAGAAGAATTATCAAGTTTCAAGTACATGACCGTGCGATGAAACATTATAGGCCGTAAAACGAAATAAAAAAGGCCGTTATAGCGTACCGTCGTATAGCAAGGTATGAGTGTATTGCTTAGGATCGAAAACTGGAAGATAATTTTATATTAGGAAACGTTATTCTTCGGCAAACTTAGTTCTTAGACTTCCTCCTCAGTTGCTTTGTACGTAGAAATTTAGTATTTGTTATCGTTTTTATTTGCTGGCTGCTCGCATGCTTTCATGCTTCGAGAACTTGGAGATGCGAGTAAGTGATTTTGGAACGAGTAGAAAATCCGATGCTTTCGATTGAGCCGCATGTCTTTCGCAGGTGAAGCAGTTGGAGCAGCTGGTCAGCGTCCGGCACCCCAATTCCATCTCGGCCCTTGTCCTGGCAGCGGGAGCGACGGAAGTTGACGCGAGGCAGCACCGCACCGTGCACTTCCTCGAGGACCGAGTCCGCGAGCTGGAGGAAAAGCTCTCGCCGCACAATGAAGACGAGAAAGGCTCGCTGAGGAGGATCGAAGAGCAATACGAGAAACTCAAGGTACCTCCATGAGGTGCTTAAGACTTCTGATCCGATACTAACGACAAGATTACGTCCTGTGTGCATTTCAGGAACATTACGAGGCCAGAATCGCCCAGTTGGAAGCGCAGAAGGGAGTGGCGAAGCCCGCGACATCGCGACCGCAGAGCTCAGTGGCCGCTCTGGAAAAGGAGCTGGACAGCATCAGGGAGAGGCATCGCAAGGAGACCGAGAAGATGAAAGGAGAAATCGCGGCCTTGCGCCAGGAAATTAAGCACAAAAGTAGGCTTAATTATCAAACATATTCGAGCGAAATTGGATGCCCGGGTTGAAGATGAGAATGAACCGGACATGGGGTTCTTGGAACCCTAAATTGTTGTACCTTAAGACCTGGTTAGTTAATTCCCTGTTCACCTACTGGGTTTCGGGTCAAAAAACCTGCAAAATCGTTTGAATGCATCCTGGCAATTGTACAGACGAACTGTTTTCTAAATTCAAGCACGAATAACCGAGAAAGATACTCGTCCTTGAAAGCGAAATACAGCGTTTAATTGGCCGTAATGATCTTGTTTGCAGCAGCCATACATCGGTCAGACGACCAAGGCCTCGCCATCAAAGTAAGGTCGATGGCAAATGAGCTGGCGTCCAAAGACAAGCAAATCAGAATCCTCCAGCAGAAATTGGATGAAGCGAAATCTTGGGCCCCACCATCTCCGTCCAAGTTGAGACTGCCCAGTGCCGCAGTCAACGGTACAGCGGACGAGATTGGTGTCGAGGAGGAAAACAGAGCGCTCAAACAGAAGGTTGGCGGGACGGATGGTTGGAAGTCTTTAATTGAGTGGACAGACAATGTCGCGTGCAACGTCACTGATCCTTCGTGAAATTACGGATAGGTCCAGCAGCTGGGTGAGCAGGTGGAATCTCTGCGAGGCACGCTGCAAGGAACTAGGCAGAAATCCAAGGATGTCCACACGGACAAGACTATGCTCAAAAAGGTCAGAAATCTTGACCGCTTTAGGCAGCAGCGTAGAAAACATGTCTCGCTCGAAGATAACGAAGATAAACTCAATGCATGGGACTTTTAAAAAAATTTGCTTTACATGGGAAAACTAATTTTGTGTAGGAAATCTTTAAACGGAACCACCGAGGTGGTAGAACCTCACAATCAAACCCATTTGCGGATCAGACGTTGGAATTCTCTTTCAGAGGATAGCCCTAAGCTAACAGAAATTCAGTTTGACAATGATGTCGGTGACCATCAAATTGAATATTAATAAAAAAGAATACCATGGGTTGACGGATTGCACACCCCTACCACATGGCATACCTTTGCCGACAGTAGGGCACTGAATTGAATTGAAGAACCATAACGAAGTGAATTTCTCTTAAAACTGCGTTTAGCTGGAAGACGAAATCGCAGCCAAGAGATCGGAATTGGGAGAAGCCAATACAAGGCTGAGACGAGCGAATGAGGATCTCTCTGAAACCAGACACAGGAATGAAATCCAAGAAGTATTGTCAAGACCAGACTCCTTTTACAATTTCTTCACCAGGTTTTCACCTCGATTTTTTTCCACTTCCAGTTGGTGACCACTCGGCTGAGGGAGCAGCTGGCCGTGGTTCGAGCGGACAGCGACCAAATCAGGATGCTGCGCGCGGAGAACGCAGAGTTGCGGCTGCAGTGCCACAAGTTCCGAGAGAGGCTGGTGATGGCCGAAGCTGCTCATCCACCCGTGGGTCACTTTTGTCAGCAGCTGAATGAGTTTCGGAGCTTGGCAATATCTAACGCTTTGACCCATCTGTCATCTCTCGTTTCAGGAGTGGAAGCACTACGCCATGCTGCAAGCAAGGGTGAACGAGGTGGAGAACAAGTACAGGGACAAGAGCAACGAACTGATGGCCATGGCAGACCACTACAGGAAGAACCTGGTGAGGGAAGATCGGCCCGAAGGAGAAGAAGGAGTCCTGCGAATAGAGGTCTCCAGGCTCAAGGCTCTGCTGGACAAGCGTAACTGCGAGATCGCGGCGTTTCGCGACCAGATGAACGAAATAATTACGGCTCTCGAGAGTCTTTATGCCGAAGTGCATGGAAAACGAAAACCACGGTGACCCAAATGTCCCGCTCCACGAGTGCCTTCTCAAACAAAACCTTTTTCCTCCCCTACTATTTATTTGTTTCCCCGATGTTAAAAGCTGAAATTAAACGTTTTTACGAAAAAGAGAGCTGTTTTTTTTCCTGCGAGTGGACATGGAGAAAAAAAGCTATTCCTATCACGGAAAAACACGGCCAAGATTTAAGTTTAAATACGTTCATTTTTGAAAGAAAGAACAATAGAAAAATATAACGAAACTGCAAGTATAATGAGAAATTCACAAATTTATCCGCCCCTACAGAAACATGTATATGTCAATCAAAGTTCATTTTTTCCCCAAAACTTTCCTTAAAAAAAGAACTGAAGACTTCAAATACTTGAAATATTCCAGCGACTTCATTTTTCCCCCCAGAAATTTACTGAAAAATAAACGTTCCAGCGAATTCCCATTTTTTTTTTCAAAATTTTCCTCAATAAAATTTTTAACACTTGAAATTTTCTAGCAGCTTTTCTTTTCTTCACGTTTTTTTCTCTCAAAATTATCGTAAAAATACTGAATTGGATTTCTTGCGCAACGGAGCACATTTCGATTTTAATGAATTTTGCCGTTAGTGTTTTCAATCCCCCAATGTACTCGGTCGTTTTTAAAAATGAAGTTTCTTGGTTTTAAATTGGTCTTTAAACCTGCTTTAAAATACCAATTTAAAAAATATCACCTGTGGTTTAAGATGCATAATGATTAACGAAAACGTTGAGGTTCTTGAAAAGACTGATTAAGCATTTACAAGGATATCTCACCCCCTATCATTGCTGTCTAACCTGAAAAATTACTAAACTTTACTTTAGAGGTACTTTAAAGATATTACTCCTGTAATATTTGTCGTATTTTTCAATTTTCGTTTTCCCATGCACCCGCTCGAACAATCCGAATTAATTTTTTTACCACCAGCCTGAAAACTGTTTCCAGACAATACATTTTAAAGTCTCATTCAAGTTCCAAGCAAATCTTTCGTGCGTCCGAGACGCCCCCCCCTCGCCCCCTGCACCTCGATGGACAACGGCCAGCTTGACCACTGGTCTCCGGCAGGTGTGATATTGGGCGCCAAGTCCGACGAACGCAATCCGGATATCGAACGCTTTCACACACACACACAAAAATGGTCATCCAACTGACCAATGGTCAGTGTGGATGACCATGTACTCATGGCGATTGGTCATCGAATCCATCACGTGGAGTGGGGGCTGTGACCCCTCCCCTCGCGGCGCGTGCTGAGCGTAACGCCAGCAGCACGCTCGAGTGGTCAAGAGTGGAATTAACGCGCAGCTGGCCACGCGTGAGGGGGGGTTAAGGGGGAGACAAGGGGCAGGTGACGTTCGTAACGACCGACCAAATGTTTAAAAAAAATCAGCAAGAGCGTTAGGAGCCTTGGCGAGGGGGAGGTAAGGGGGAGCCCCTAAGAGGGGTGCATATACCCCAAAATCATTGGAGATTCCCAACTCATATCCCAACCGATAGTGAGTCCGGGCGCACGCGCTCTTGTCTCTCTCACTTACCCCCTTAATTTTCCTGCCGAAAAATCAAGCCTTGTTGGTATGAACGGACATCTGCGCATTTTAAGGTAATTCTTTGGCCACTGGTCAAGAGGGGTGTCTCGCGGCCGCCATCTTCAATCGTAGCAAGGGGTGAAAACGCAGCAAATAGGCAGTGATTTTGGGTCTCGGTCCTGAAATCAGTTTGAAAATTATTAGTAAATTTCGTTATTCAAAAATTGTCCGAAATTTTTATCGACGCAAGAGTACTTGTTTGCAAATATTTTGGCTAGTGACAAAATTCATTTGCTTATACATTTTGATTAAACATTGTTGGCTCTTTGAATATTTAATCAACATACAATTTGATTTAAATATTTCTGGCAAGATATTTCAATTTTATTTCATGACCAGCCAGCATTTTAGGTAAACTTAATTTAAACATTTCAGGCAAGTGATAATATTCATTTAAATGCATGATTTGAATATTCATAGTGATAAAACCAGAAAAACCCTAGATTAGCGTTAACGGTAAATTACGCTAATTCCTGCTTAACCTAAATTTATCGCGATTTGATTTTAGGCAAATCATATTTCAAAAAAGCCTTTGTACGAATTTGATTTCACAGCCGAAAAGAAAAATCTCTAGATATTATCACATTCCGGTTATGTATGTCACATAAATATTACGACAATACAATTTATAATAGCCAACAATCTTAGGAATAATATTCGTAATGTATTAATCATTTTATAAATATTACTATATATATATATATATGTTCAAACAGTTTTGTTTAATTTTATGGTGCACGTTTTTCATTTTCGCCAAATTTTAAAAAAGCTATACGAAAATGATCGGGGAAAATTCGGTTTCCATTTATTTGCGTTTAATTTTCGCCTAAAAAACCTCAAAATAGCCGTTATTTTTACGTATTTAGCGTTGAATTTTTAGAAAACCGGCTTTAGTTTCTTCGCCCCTCATCGTTATTTTGGATTTAAAAAATGCAGTGACCAACGAGCACCAAATGGAGACCGAATTTCGGGAGGTGGAGGACCAGGGCATAACCAGGTAAGACTAATCAAAACAATTTCCAATTAATTGTAAAAGTTCTAGATAATAACGCAATTAAGGGTAAGCCATTAGTTTCATGTTTCATTTTTCTATATATGGCAATCAAATGTTGAATGCAGTAATGATTTCTTCGTAAGCTTTGGCCGTCATTCTGGATCAGAGCCACATTTTTCATTCGTTAAAAGTTGCAAATCTCTCAAATCTGCCATGATTTGGGTTTTAAAATTTGCATTCCATTTTCTTAGAAAAGCGATGGGGGGGAACTGATTACAATTCGGATTATACGCTATTTATAATCTCATCTTAGCCTAAATTTAATTTCAGACATCGCTGAGAAATTGCAGGTTTCAGCCTGGGTGGAACTTTGAGGGAATGGAAATGAAGTCGATGCTATAATTCAAATAATTGTGATATCCATCTAAAATGTTCAGATCTCTATATAGGTCACCTGTTAAAAATCTATATAATCTGCATGTTTAAAAAATTGTTTTTTTCATATTTCGTAAATTCCCAAAATAAGCACGCATTAAAGTACACATTTTTGCTCAAATTGTTTAATTTCATTTCCCCAGTGAAAAGGTAATCGTCCAGTAGGGTATGAGCTATTTTTATCATTTGAAAATAATAAATCATTTGAATTTTTGATTTTTGAAAACCGTTTCGAAAACAGGGTCTTTCCTATCGATGAAAACTCCGAAGATGGGCATGGGAGGCTGCATAACGGATTTTTTTCGAGTGGAATTTTTTTTTTTTTAATAAACGGTGCATTTTCAAATAATATAAAATATCACAGGCCCTGGTGAACGACCAACTCTACACTAATGACAAATAAATGTGGCGGTTATAACGAGTATTTGAAGCAGAAATGTGTAAAAATGTGACAGTGTATCAAAGCTGCCTTTACCAGCTGGAGACAATGCTGCAGGCATATGGCCGAAACCCATTCAAGAGAGGGGATGAGGAGGAGAGGATGGGAGGCTGGACCCAAAATCAATAATATTAAATTGCTGGAGAGGAGGCACATTTCGTTCTGACTAAGGGGGGTCAGTGTGGTCAATGGTCAGGGGGTTTTAGCGCGCGCCAGAACGCGTGCAGCTGCAGGAATTACGGCGGGAGGGACATTCTGAGGGGTTGAATGAAAACGAAACAAAAAAAAAAAAAAGAGAGAAAAAGGGGGTAAAATCATATGAAAAGGGGACGCACGTAGACCAATGTGGGTAAAATCAAATTGCATCATGACGTCACTGTCCAATTTTAACAGCCTGGAGCTGCCAGATGGTGAGATATGGTGCGCATTGCCATCCATGAATATCCGAATGTTTTAATATTTCAAATTAATTTTCATGTTTAGAGAGAATGTTTTCATCGTGCCTATAAATCGTGTCCCATTTTATTACTTTGAATGAATTATAAAACTGAATAAATCAAATTTTCAGATAAGTAGAAGAATTTCATTGCGTAAATCAGGTTTTTAACAACGATGTTACTTACAATGGAATGGGTTTTTTTTGTCGAAAATTGAGCCAAATTAATGTTTCCACATTTCGGGTAAATTCTTTGCCACCGAAATTCAGGGTATTTACAGGGCAATAAATTCGATGAAAAGTCATTGATTGAAACCCAGTTAATTAAGTGAATGAATGAAGTTATTGAGTTTTATTGGCGTTGAACTTAGTTCTTTGAACTAAGGTTGTGACGTATTACCTTTTTGACTTTTTGACATTAAGACTATGGTTTAGTCAATAAAAAGTTCATGAGTTGAATATTATTATTTTTTGAAGTTCTTATTATGCCAAAAACTGTTGATAATTTCTTTTACATTTGATAGTCATGCTCAAAAATCAGTTGAAAAATAATTACTCCGAGTCGTTAGAAAAAGTTATCAGATTGGTATAAGTGCTATGATAATTCGTTTTGAAAACTGGTTTAGTCAACATGAATAATAATTTTATTTAGTTCGCATTTTGCTAAAAAAACTACTTATACATATTGTTTTTACATTGATAGTCGTGTTCAAAAATTGCTTGAAATCACTTGGAGTTAAAAACTTTCAGTCACGAACAAAGTTATCGATATATGTAGGCTATGTACACATAGCATAGTGCGAACTAAACAAAATTGACATTCAGGATCCAAACTGTTCATTGACAAAACCAAAGTCTTAAAAATGAATTATCATCCTTGAAAATCCATTGATTTTTATTAACCAAATCTTGCAAAACGCCTGAATTTATTGTTATTGTATATTTCAATTTCGTTTAATCAGCACGATTAATCGTCATTTTATTTAATAAACAGAATGTCGCTATCTATGAAAAGAGGTAACCGTATATCCCAAATAATTTAAGCTTCGAGTTTATTCAAATGACCCTAGTTGAAAAGGAGAGTTGGGGACAAGAGGGCAGCCCTCTGTCCACCACCTGGTCCACGAACGTGCTTCCGCCATTTTAATTTTTTTTTTTGTGAAAAAGTTAAGTTTTTAGCCCTTGTTTCGACCAATAGGCTGCTCTCCGTCTGGCTGTTAACCTAGAGAATATTTAGGGGGAAAATCCCATACGGCCAACATCTGACGCCGTCCGCGACACCCTCGTCTACCCGCCATCCCCTTACGCACCCCTCGCCCCCAAAGTCACTCCTAGGTCCGGTCATTCACACTCTCCCCAATAGGGACAGGACCAACCCGACCGGAAGTAGGGAGGACTTCAAAGCGCCAGGCACGAGCCCTTATCCACGATGATCGCCCGTACTGAGCGCTTACTCAGTGCTCACGACACTTTTAAAATTGCTGTAGATCAAACTGCAGTTAGATAATCAGCTTTCATCTTTTTTATGTCCTATACTATAGAAATGGTCAAGTCAGTACACTCATAATCAAACACCGACCCCTAACCCTGCCATCTAGTCAATTTTCTTGAGAACACCACCCCCTTTACTTGCTACCTGCATTTTTTTTAGGATCTTTTCGTGATCAAAAACTTCCGAAATATGCTCTTAAAAATAGTATTAAAAAAATTCTTGTAGCGTTAAGTGCGAGTGGGTCAGTCGTGTGGCCGGCCAGATGATCCCTCCAGGGCCCACATCTGCTTATGTTTGTAATTTTTTTTTTGGCTTCCTGGAAAGGATTTGAAGGGATGACTGCTTTGGGGGTGTAAAAGGTAGAATCGTATCAAAGCGTGATTTCGGAGGTGTGGGGTCGAAGCTGACCAGCGTTAAAGAGTCATTTGCGTTGGTCAGCGATGAATTCGGTTCGTCTCCCCTCCCCCCTCCCTTGACCAACCCCTAATATATCTCGTCTATCCATTTTTTTTTGCCCCGACCCACCCAAAACCCGTTTCTGAATTAGACCACCTAAAACTGTTTTGCATTTGTATTTCGCAGCGGCATTTTACACAATTGAGCGATTTTATACGAGCAATTTTGAGCGGATCGTCCAATTTAACCGAAGAAATGGACGACGAAGATGCGGTCATCGACGAAGGTAAATTTAGGATTTTATTACTTATTACATGAAAAAAAAACCTATCAATTTCACTGATTCGTAAAACCAATTAACCCATAAATGCGATACGCTAAACGGTGTTGGATTTGCAGTGAGGGGGCGAAATGAACGAGATACGCGAGCTTGAAGATTATAAAACCTAAACTTAAAATGGATTAAAATAACTAAGAATGTTTATGGTTCGAAAATCCACACATTGGATTTCTTGGAAAAGAAGAAATATGGTTTTCCCTGATTAATTATCATTAATTTTATAAGTTTTTACTAGGGGGAAGAGGGATAAATCAGAAACATCTAATTTGTTTTTATCATAAAGTTTTAAAAAGAGCTTTTCGTTTCAACTATAGTTTTAATCCCTTAAAAATTAAAAATCCCTTATGAAATTGTTTTTAGCAAATAAGTGAAACATGTTCTCAAATTTCAGTTTTATTTAACTTTGCTTTAATTGCTGCTTATAAAAAATGAAATTAATAGTAATAAGTTCACATCTTAGTTTTGGAATATAGGCTATATATCTATATTTCAGTATAGAATATGTATAAAATATAAAAAAATCATTTTAGATTTTGAGTTATTTCCCCTTTCCCAGGAAAGGGGGCAATGTTATATATATATATATATATATATTGT
>JAQIXS010000479.1:0-45752 GCA_034700785.1 Rossiulus vilnensis | reverse complement strand
CTATTTCCGGGGTATTAATTACTGACAAAACACGACTAGGCTGCAAATTAGAGGCCAATCAACTGGAGTGCTAAGCAACATTGGCTAATTAAACAGGAAAAATAAAACGAAAATTGCAAATCCCCATTTTTTTTTATCTCCTCCCCCACTCCCCTTAAGCCGAGCAATTTTAATCTGTCTTCGCAAAAATATAATAACGAGTTAATTATAGGAGTCGTCATGGAGATATTATTCCGGCAGCTAAACATCATATTGAAAAATCCAGCTTAGCCTTTATTTAAATACATTTATTTCTCCGAGGAGATGAGCAGCAATATTTTCGAGGGGAAAAAAATGAAGAAAGAAAAGAAGTGAATTAAAATTAAACTGTAAGCAAAACATTGAGAAAATGTCAGATGAAATAAAATATCACCTCTGGCAACGATGTCAACACCAAATGCTTTCGTATTTTTTTGTTTTTGTTTTTCAAAAACGTAATTTGGATTTGCCCCTGAATGTTGGCAATCACTGCTTGCTGTGATGCATTTCAATGTATAAAAGACATTATATCCAAGGATGATAATTGGGAATTGAAAATATAATTTTCTGGTCACATGACGAAAACAGAATTTGAGAAAAGCAAGAGAAAAGCCATGCGCCTTTTGTTTTTCACAAAAATTAACCAGGAATTTTTCAGAATAAACTGGAAAAAAAATTCACTAAAAAGTTTGATTGCACTCGAGAGAAGGGCTATAGCGTCCTTTTTTTTGTTGTTGTTGTTTGTCTTTACCTCGGCCCATTGTTGTCGTGTCCAGCACCTGACAAGATCCAATCGAGTTTTATGGGGTCATAACCTCTCCGTTCTACCAATCCATTTCGAATGACGTAACGACCAATGTTTTATTCAATTATCAGCGATGATCGAGAAACAGATAAGGATGACCGTTGGGCGAGCGGGAAGAAAGAGAAGGAGGGGTGGTCAAGTGGTCAGTTGCTGCGAGGAAAAGGGCCATAAAAACAAGACAAAGTCGTAAATATAGGCAAAATCGTCTACCTGATCGTAAAAAAACACGATCGAATATGTGCCCGGAAATAACGGCCAGCTTCAGGGGGCGGGAGGGGATGTTCGGGCAAACATCGATACATTTTTAAACCTAATCTTAAATTTTTGGATTAAAAATGGGTTTTTGTTTCTGCTCCTCCTTTACGCCTTAAAGAGGGCAATCAGTAAATGCATCACAGCAAGCAGTGTTTGCCAGCATTCAGGGGCAAATCTCATTCAGAGATAAATCAAAAAACAGTTTTTTTTTTGTTTTAAACAAAACATCAAAAATACGAGAAAACGCAGTATTAAATGATCATTTTAAGATTTTATTTAAAATAATTTACAGATAAAACGATCAAACTATTTTTCATTTCGCCCCTGTGAGCAACCCTTACAGGGTTGTGTGGTAACGGGGGCATTTTTGTACAATGAATAAAACTGTTAGAAAAATATAGCGAAATTTGGAGAAAAAAAATGTAATAGATTTAGCTGCACAAGCAACAGTATTATACTCCCATAAATACTTTAAATCGTCTATTTTTTGAATCGTAGACAATAAAGCAAGATTATTATAGAAATCATTCCGAATATTATGATTTACAAGTAAAAACTTAATCTGACATATTTCGTCAGAATTTGTAATAACCCTCATCTCCACTAGTCTCAGCAATTCCGTGAGCATGAGTTCATTTTAATCTTCGTAATATTATCAATCGTTGTGATCAGGGGTGATCAGGGATGAAGGCATGCAACTAGTCCAAAAAGTTGCAAATAGATTACTGTTGTTTTAAAGTTTTTCAACTAAAAATTGATCAGGAATTTCGGTCATATTAGAAGCAGTTTAAAGCGCAATAAATCGTTTACAAAACCAGCTAGTTCGATTTCAAACTGGATATCAACTTGTTGAACAAAATAAATTTTTAAAACCATTACGTGGGACCAGTTTCTTTTATCCTTCGTAATCAATCTTTTAAGTGCTCAAAAGATTGATTATGAAGGATAAAAATGGTAGTAGGGAAATGTCAAGTTTTCATTCGGTTGTTTTTTTCTTTCTTTTCTTCTGTCAATCCATGCAATTATGGCTAATGTGAAGTCGTATTTTTTCTCCGTTTTTTTACACATTTCCCTTAATGATTTTCGCAATAAAGCATTGTGTTTTCGCAGAATCTGAGATCCGCCATCTGCGACCTCGCAAGTGTTGGAAACACGTATTATTTTTGACAAGACGTCGTCATATATAAGGATCAAATGAAGTTGCAACGGTTGGCATTGAAGGAGCACCTCCACCTCCACCCTCCATTTTAGCCACGATTAATTGAGGAGGGGTCAAAGGGGACCGAGGGTCAACTTGTAGGCCAGCAATACACATATCAAATAAGACAGACAGGGGCTTTAAAGGGGTCCTGACTTACACACTAGAAATGACCGAATTTTGAACGTTTGAAGTCCTGTGAGAAATTATGGCATATTTCAGAAATATACTACCAGATTTTCTGGCAAATTCTGGCAATCAAAACGATTTTTTCAAAAACGAAAAAAATTCAAATAGAAAACGTATTAAAGATGCACACGATGCATAGTACTTATTCAAAAACTATCGGAATTCTCATCGAAATTTCACATTACGATTAAAGTCGTTGAGTTAAAATTATTACGTGAATAATACATGAAAAAAGTATTTTTCTTTAAATTTAGCAATGAATAGTTAACATTATCGCAAATTGTCTGAAACGACGAATAATTATTATCTGCCCTGACTTTTTTTCCAGGATTTGGAATTTTTATTATTATTAAGTGTTACAAGATATGTCCTTCTTATAGGCAGTATCACAAGCTCAATCATTTAGAATTATGAAAAATGTACCTGACTTTTGCATAAAAATTTCAACTTTACCTTAATTTTTCTTAGGTTGTTCTCACTTCCCTGACAATGAATTATTTAAGATTTTGGAAATAAATTCAATGCTGGCAGGATTTAGAAATGTTTTTATTATTGTTACAAGATATGTCCTTCTTTTAAGCAGTATCACAAGCTCAATCATTTAGAATTATGAAAAATGCACCTGACTTTTGCATAAAAATTTCAACTTTTCCTAAACAATGAATTATTTAAGATTTTGGAAATAAATTCAATGCTCGCAGTTTTATCTGATTGCAAAAATTGCATGAAAATTTGAACCTTTCCTGGCTTTCCAGGTCATTTGGAACATTGTGTAGCAGATACGAAAGCAATAATTTTTTTCAGATTCAACATTTCGGATGTGGATTTTATGCGGACTTTTATGGACGGCCCCTGGGCGTCGATTTAACGCGGTTTTTACCGAGAAAAGGCTCCATGTAAATTGGGAATTCCCCTGCTGAATCATCTCCACTTTAATTTAAAAGCCAAGCAACCACCTTTTTTTCCCTATCTCGTTTATCCGAACTGTCAATTGAAATGCGTGTTATGTCTTGAGTCAAAGCCAGTAATGGAAAAGTCGATTACATCGAGGTTAAAGCTGATGGATCAACGTTTTATTTCATCAAATAAAACGTTTCTATGTGGATGCGGGGGGTCTAATGAAGACAGGCGTCAAAAGACCAAATTGGTTACAAGAATATTTTACGAAACACCGCCTATTATTTCGAGAAAAAACAACTTTAAAAAAACAGGTTCAAAAGTATTTTGTTTGACAGCAACCCTGTCCACTAATAAACATGAATAATTAGGCTTACGGACACCCTGTACATAAATAATGGTGCCGAATTAGGGCATGTTTAGCTTATCTAGAAATTTTATAACATTTTGCAAATTGCAGAAAATTATTAATAGCCTTATTACGAGTGCAATGGACATTTGAGTAATATTCGATTAGTTAAAATATCTTAGGAAATTTGCAGATGAAATCGTATTTTCGGAAATTTTTTAGAAAATATTACATTTGATACTACGATTAAATTAAATGATATTACATTAAATAATATTAATATTGGGTTGATGGATTACAACCCCCTACCACATGGCATATCACTTACTGCTTGTAGGGTACTGAGTTGAATTGAATTGAATTAAAATTCACACTTGAACACTTCTGAATGCTAAAATTCTACGTTTTTTTAAAGTTTTCATTACGTTTAATTTATTTTAATAATTTTCGGCTTGTTTTTTTAAATCAAAATATGATTCAATGTACATGTATGACAGCAGAGGACATTTTTACGTTATAATAAGATTAAGAAGTTGACCCAAAATTATTTTAGTGATAAAATATTACTTAGAAATTGAAACAAGAAATTTGTGAAATCTTGAAGCGAAAAGAGATTTTAAAAAATAATTTACAGAGAAAAAATAAATAAATCGATATTTAACCCATAAACGTTTTCCGAAAATAAACAATTTGTACAATTTACGAAACTTATGGTGTTTAGAGGACATTTGTCTCAAAACCTCGACTTCCATAAATTAAAAATTAAATCCGATCTATAAAAAAATAATTACAAGATTTCAATTTTCGGTGAAAAATACCTGACAAACAACTTTAAACAACGATTATCATTTGGGTAAATAAGCCCAAAATATTTATTGTTTTGTTTCCATCTAAAACCTTTTTTTTTAGCTAATATATTTTGATATCAGCAAGGCTTCCCAGTCGTTAAGTTTCAAAAAACAAAAAGTCAGGTGGTTTTCTACTTCCGATCACATCTAGATTAGACATGAGACAGGAAAACCAATTTTTATTGCCAAATTAAGATGGCAGTTCATTAAAGTCGGTTATTGTCGAATTTCAAAGTAAAAATCCGAATCGGATGACTAATTTATTTGGCTTTAATGTACTTCTTCTAAATAGTAAATTCGCAGCCCTTTTCATGTAACAATTTTTTTAATATCACCCAAGCAATTTGTTCCTTCTCTCAAATGACCAATTAATGGACTGTCAGCCCATTTTTTGTGTGGTCATTTTATGGCCATTTGCCAGACCGGTTTCAGCTAAAACTCATTTTGATTTTTATCGATATAAAAACCTTTCTTTGTAGGTCAATTGACCTAGTTAAACTTGATATACGTCTACAGGGTGGCCCATTAATTAATGAATCCAGTAGAAAAATAATTATAAAAATTGTATTATAAAATTCATAAGAAATTCTAAATATGTCAGCGTAAGACATTTGTTCGTAAAAATATAAAGCAAAAAAAAAAAAAGCAATAAACGAGTACTTTTATGAAAGCAAATTGATTTTAAAATAATTTTCTTCAATTAGATTTTTGCTTTAAAAAATATATAAAGCTTTGTTTTTTTTATCACTCACATCGGAAGTAAATCTTTATACACAGACAAAATAAGTACTTACTAAAGAATCCGGTAAAACGTTTTTATAAATTTGAAAAAAATTCTCCATAAATTGTCCATGAAATACGTTTTTTTCTAAAACAAAAATCTTATCCTCTTTAACAAAATAAAAATTCAAGCAATTTTCAAAATAACAAAATAAATAATTACTGAAGAATCCGGTAAAACGTTTTTATAAATTTGAAGAAAATTCTCCATAAATTGTCCATGAATTCCTTTTTTTCTAGTAAAAATCTTATCATCTTTAACAAAATAAAAATTCAAGCAAGTTTCAAAATAACAAAATAAATAATAATTACTAAAGAATCCGGTAAAACGTTTTAATAAATTTGAAAAAAATTCTCCATAAATTGTCCATTAAATACGTTTTTCTTTAACAATTTTATACGTTGAAAACATTTCAATTAAATTTTGCAATCTTTCTCTTTAACTTCCCAAAGTTAAAACTTTATTTGAAAACAATCAGACACATGTTTCTAAAAATGTTAAAGACACACATTAAATGATCGAATTTTATTTTTAAAATTATCTAATTTTGGGTTTCTTGAGTGGATTTTTTTTTCTGGCATTTACGTGTTTAACAAATTTTAATGAAAAAAAAACTAATTATAAAGTTATAAAACTCCATTATGAAAAAAAAGCATCACAAAATGACACTTTTTTTTTATTAGAAACAAATTAGATGAAACTCCCCCATCCGACTTCAAAGTTAGCAATTTAAGATAAAATCAGATTAGGCTTTTTTTTCAGATTCACTTGACTTTTTATGCCCTTCGATATTATCAATTATTTATTTTGTGCCAGGAATTTGTTCTCTCAAAATTCTGAGCACTAAACCAATTTAACATCGGGTTGCTCACATGCATTTCAATTAAAACTTGGCTGAATTATTTAATGTTTATTTGAGCTCCAACGATTTCTAGAAGATTTAAGATAACTTTGGGCAGTGAGAAAAGAAAGATTGCTAAAATTTACCTCAAATGTTATCAACACACCAAATTTTTAAAAAAAATACCGTTTGATATAAAAAAGAAGATACGATTTCAATCATTTTTAATGTAATAAATGATCAGCGTATTGAATTTGCAAATTGTGAATGATTTCATATCGTATTGTTTTTATAGGTGATCATCTGCTATCATTTTATTAACATTAATAAACCGATCGCGGATCAAATAATATTAGCTCACTTGAAATTTCAATTATCTTATTGGTTTTTCTTCGTTTTGAAATAATTAGAATTCTTTAACTTTCTAAATAGAATTCTCCGTTCATAAATAATTGCAATTCTCCAATTCTATATTTGGAACTCTCCGTTCTAAAATAATTACAATTCTCCAATTTAAAATAATTACAATTCTCCAGTTAAAAATAATTACGATTCTTCAATTTAAAATAATTACAATTCTCCAAATAAAAATAATTACAAATCTCCAATTAGAAATAATTACAAATCTCCAATTTACAATAATTACAATTCTCCAATTTAAAATAATTACAATTCTCCAATTTAAAATAATTACAAATCTCCAATTTAAAATAATAAAAATTCTCTAATTCTCGGATTTAATCTCTTCGTTTGACATTAATTAGAACTCCCTAATGCTCTACTAAGAATTCCCCGACTTAAAATACATTATTTCTATGCGTTTTCATACAAAAGCGTTCTTTAGTTGTTTAATAACAGCTGATTTCAATTACTTTTCAAAATAAGATCCAAGTTGATATTTATTTAAACTTATTTAGAGAAAAGATTTCATATCGCTTCATGCCTATCACACAAATGGTTTTTTTAAAATTATTATTTAAAATCAACGGATTTCTCAAATTGTATTCGTATCAATTATTTTTTTTCAAAAAAAAAAAAAAATAGAGAAAAAGTGATTTCAACTGGGTTAATACAATTTTTTTCTGAATTTTGTTTCCATTTGAATTCCGATAATTTGAGACTCTTAAACCGAATTAAAAAAACCCAACCAAAAATCCGCTTAAACGGTCTGACAATTTTCATACCTTCACGGCTTGAGCAATCGTTTACAATTTCATTTTTTAAATTTATTTATAAAAAACGTATTTTTTTAGGGGTGGGGGGGGTGGGAGGAGATTCAATTTTATTTTTCCATTGTTATATTTGGAGGTTTTGTAAAATGGGGAAAAGATAATACGACCAGAAATTGCGTCGTCACCTCCATTTATTTGCGCTCATGTAATGCATGCCAGAGCAGAAAAGATGCAATAAATAATCGATTTCCAAGAAAAAAATTTCAGAATTTTTTTCCCCAAAAAAATATAAAAAAGTACGGAGTCCCCCGCGGTCCAGTCCGCTTAGGTAACGCGTATCTGGGGCCGCCAAAAGCGCACTCAGCTACGAAAATATTTACACCATTTCCGTCACAGGGGGTGCTGCTATCGTTTACATTAACTGGGGGACCCTCTAGGAGGATGGGGGATCCCCCTGGGCCCCCCTGCACCGCCAGGGCCCCTTTTCTCATCTCGAATGAAAAACACTTTCGTGCCCATTGCAGAAACACAATCGAGACGTGAAATTTGCATAAAAACCGCTGTCGGATCAATGTAGACATAAAAGAAACAAAGGAGGAGCTGGGGTGCACCTCACCCCCCCTCCTCCTCCTATTGTAAATAAAATGCAGATGGTGGTTATGTAGGCAAGGCGAAAAAAAAAACAATCGAAAAACTTCATTGTGCTCGAATATATTAAGACAGGAAAAAGAAATGGATGGAAAAGATGGTCCTTAATGGGAAATCACTATTTGAAAAAAAAAATGTAAAATTAAATTTAAAAAAAAAATTATAACTCACCTGGATTCGAACCTGCGTCTGACGGAACGAGAGCTGTGAAATATACAAAAGAAAAATTCGTAAATGAATGAAACTAGTGTGTGTATTAGTGAGTGGAATGAGAGATAATTAAACAGGTGTCAGTAGATGAAGATTAAATGCTGAAATTATGACATGTGATAAATAAGTTCTGATCTTACAGAATTAGTGCAATTCAAGATAAAAAAGTTGGCTTTCGACATACATTTCTGTGAATAAATTGGAAAATTTCTCTGAAAATGAGAATTTGATGAAATGCGTTTTAATTTCTACTTTTGAAATTCCTGAAGTGAAAACCTGCAATGATACATAGTCATACGTAATCATACGAAAAATACACAAAAACTAACTTGAATTCAATCCAATTCAACTCAGTACCCTACTAGCAGCAAGTGATTCGTTATGTGGTAGGGGGTGCAATAAATTATATAATTATTAAATATAATAACTTATAAATATTCACCGTATACATAAATAGATATAAACGTAGCAGTTGTTTTTTTTTTTTGCAAAGTTTTATTTTGAATGACTTTTTTAGAATATAATTTAATTTTCAGTATTTTTTTATATTTGATTCCATTGAATAACCTCATTAGGTTAAAATAATAATACATTTTTTTTATAAACTAAAAGTCATTTATTGATAGAAAATTACTTCTTCATTCGTTTTTAAAACATTAGCGAAAAACGTTTTTTTTTTGGAATCTGTAACCATTCATTGTTAAATAATTAGAAAAATAAAATACAAATTGCTGCGGGTGTTTTGGAATCAGTAACCTTTATTTTAAAAATATTTTAAAAATAAAGGTTACATATTCGAAAAAAAAACCCAGTAAATTGTATTTTTATTAATTCTAAAAATAAAATAAAATACAATTTAAAACCCACAGTAATTTGTATTTTATTTTTCTAATTATTTATGAACGGAGAATTCTAATTATTTTAGGACGAAAAAATCCAATAAATCCAAAAAAATCCAATTTTTAAGAAATTTAAAAAGGCCTAAATTATTTGAATCAATTCATCCTTTCGAAGATCTTAAAGATCTCAGAGCAGAGTTTTGTTTTCTTCTTCATAAATAAAATAAGCCTGAATTTTCGTTCCGTTGAGTAAATTATGGATGAGCGACGTAATTCGAGTTAGTGTTTAGTATATCATAAAATAAAAAAAAACACTTGTCTTTTCCAGCGAATTGAACATTCATTGAAAATTCACGCAAAAATGAGAGAAGCATCTGGCATTTGCAAAAAAAAACCCAATTTTTTTTTTTCATGGGGGGTTTTATTTTATGGGTGAAAAGGATTTGAAGAGGATCAGAGAAGAAATCGCAAATCCCTGCCAAAATAATAAATCATGGCCTACAAATCCACCTCAGAAATTGATGAATTTGGCGAAAAATTGAGCGGAAAATTCGCTTGAATTTAACATTAAACATTTCCCGAATGAAATCTTTAGATTTAAAATGTTTCTAAATAATGCGATAAAACATCTCAAGTTAAAATCTCAAAATTATCTTAAAATATTAAAACAAGCAAAAATCTGCTATTTTTTATTTCTCCAGAATTTAAAAGATTTCGTTATTCGTATTTATGTATAATACGATTTACGGTATTATGATAATACCCTGGTAAAAGACACATGCATACTGACATCACTATATTCACTATATATATATATATATATATATCACTATATGTACTCCAAGTAGATTTCTTAATGACAATACTCTGGTGGAAACACCAGTACATTATTCTATACTGTCGTTTTTTTTGAAATTATGAATTACGAAAAATGTAACCGATGGGCAAGAATATTTTATTGACATTTTTCCAAGATGTATGTTTCAGTATAAAGTACTTTTATCATTTGTTTGCACCCAAAAATACGGAATTGTATTTTTTTAATAATGTTTTTTTTTCTAGTATATCACTCAAAACATTTGTCTTTAAATTTCAATAAATTCTTATTCAATTATCATTTCTGGATATATTTTCAATAACGTTTACGATGGCGAAAAGCCATCTTAATGGCTGGATTAATTATTCAATTAACAAATTATTCATTAGCTTTATCATTCCGGGGTTAACTGACTGAAATAATGTTCAGTTTGCTTCGCTGAATTTCGTTTATAAAAATGATATCTTCGCCTCGTAATCCCCTTTTTCATCGCCTTTTATAACGACACCGAAAATGGATTTTTGCTCCTAGCAAATTCTGATGACATTTTTATATCAAAAGGAGACCCAAGTTGACTTTTAGATCCCCTTCCCCTTAGGGTATATGTAACGCACAATTCACACCTCAAGGTTATCACAATTTCACGCCATTAACACGTGTCATTAACAATTGTTATTTATTTTATATTTTTTGTTTAAACATTTCAATTACAGTAAATTCAAATTATAATATAATTTGGTAAAATAATCAAAGCAATGAGCATAATTAAGCCACGGATCAAAGGATATACTCAAGGGATTAGAGCTATTTATTAGAAGACGTTTAATTAAGAAAATGTCGTCAGTTTGAGGGGGGGAAGTGGACACGTGACCCAGTGGTCAGTCTGGCGCGTGGACACACGTTTATTGACCGCAAACATCGATAGCCAAATAGGGTGAGAGAAAGAGAGGCATAGAAAAACCGGACACGAACGAATGAGATAATAATGCCAGATAATGACCACTGGTCAGTATGAATTTCTGATACCGTCAGCACGTACAGGGTGCGTCGAAAGGCCCGTCTGATGGGTCCACACCTCGCCCCAGTGACTGGACAGTTTTCATCAGCGTCCATTCATCAATTCGAATTTCGCTGACCACTGTCCGAGCGTCACGGTCAATCGGCCTCCGGCTCAATCACCCTCTCATAAAGGGGGTCGTAATTAAAACAAATGGTCCGAAACCTTTCTTCGCTTTCGACAGTCGGGGTCAGCGCTGACCCCTGGTCATCCATCACGAGCGAATCTGGGCATTTCGACACAGAAAAGCTCTCCATGAATCTCAATCAAAAACGCGTTTGACAGGCCCTTTCAGCGACCATCTTGAGACCCCAAAAAAACCTTTTGTTTAAGGTTTAACTGATTTCTTATCCCCACCCCCTTCCCCCAAAGTATGAATTTAAATTAATGACTTTGGATACTTTGGATGATTGTATTGTTAAGAGTTGCAATGGATTTACCAATTTAATACATCCTCATTATTTAGACCAAAAAATTAATAAAAAGGAATTTTTAATAAAAATTTCTATCAAAATTTTTAATAATAATTAAATATTTTTCATGCAATTTAAATGTTTATCATGCACCCGAGCACTTAAGGAGGTTAATTTAGGCAAATATTTGAAATTTTATATAACTTCAACAAATTTAAAGTTTCAAATATTTGTTGAGCATTTAAGGAGTTTATTTTGAGAAAGTTTCGTAATTTTTTTTTGGTTTAAATAATTTTAAACAGCTGCGCAATTATTTCATTTATTGTTAAATTTCAATTATTATTAAATATATTTAACGTTAAATTTAATGGTTTCAAATTGCTGCTCGATGAAGTATAAAATTATAAGATATTACCAAACACGTGCATCGTTTGGGATTTAAATACTTGAGAAATCTGCAACATGCACTTTTATATTTAAAGATATAAATTCAATTTAAGGAAGGATATTTTTTAAAAACAGAGCTGGTAATGCATTAAACATTCAAGGAGATTCTCATGGATTATATTTGCAATTTCAAAATTATTAGTTCGGAAATGGCAGTTGTTTTAACGAATAAAATGCTCATTACGCAAATATTACACATTTTTAAAACCATTTATTGTTTTAAAAATGTGTAATATTTGAAACCATTATATTTAACTGTAAATATTTAATAATTATTAAAGTTTAACCCTAAATGAAAAGATTACGCAGTTTGTAAACTATTTAAACCTAACCTTAATAAAACCTAAACCTAAAATCTCCAGTATCGTATTTGACATTTTATTACAAATTCCTTTTTTCTGTTGATTTTTTTGTCTAAATAATGAGCATTTGTAAGGGAATACACTTTGTGAAAAATCCGAAAAATTAAACACTAACACTTAATCATTTGTGTAAAAGCAAATCGAATATTTCAAATATCTAGACTAAGGCTGACCAGCCCAAATATTTTGATAAAAATATTTAGGGGCTGCTTAAGCAGATTGCTTCAATTTCGTAATTTCATTTTCTCATTTTATTATTTAAGGAGGTGCTCATCAAACATCTTGATTTCTAAAATACATTTCTAAGATAAATTTCCTTCCACAGTTAAGTGAACAAGCCTGTGCAAACAACTGCCAATATTCAAAATTTAATAGAACGGTAAACAGGGGATGTATTTTCACAAACTGAAAAGGATGTTTGCTAAGGGGATTCTCGAACACACATCCCCAATATACTCAAAACTTAAAATGCACTCAAAGTCCACGAAGAGCAGAATATTTGCTCACATATTTAAGGGAGTGCTTTGGGCAAACAGTTTCAATTTCCAAACTTCTTCCAAGTCGGCTTTCAACAAACACCTGTTGAGTGGTGGACTTTAAATTAACGACCCACTCCAGCTACCAAAAACCCAGAGCTTCAATTCTCATTTCCTAGATGGCACTGGAAGGTCCTTTCCCCTTACCAACCTTAAGTTTTAATTCCCTCTGTACAAAAAAAAATATATATATATATAAATAAAAATAAAATATTTCTGTCCATGAAATTCTAGACTTCATTCATGTTTCTTGTCGGCCAACGCCCAGTTGAGAGCCGCTAATGAGGCCAATGGTCACTCGTTGACCTTCGGCTAGAAAGGAAGGAGGGGGGGGGGGGGAGGGGGAGACGACTGAATTACTGCTAATAATATTGTAATATTTATTGTAACCGAGGTAGCCGAGGATCAATTTCATACCTTGGGAGTGGTTGCTCTTACTTTAAGTGTACCTGCCATGGCACAAAAAATAAAAAAAAATAAAAACAAAGGATAAGTTTCTCAGTTGGTCGTTAGGCTTAAAAACCCTCTGGATTTTCAGTGGAGATGGAAAACAATGGGGCGAGGGGGGCGCCCCGAAAAGTACGAGCAGAAATCAATACCGATATCGACAGGAGTTGGATCAGCCAAAGAAACAACTACGGTGCTAATACGAAACAAGGAAATGGTGATGGACACCTGTTCCGCGATTTGTAAACAGGAAGTGCCTGTCCATCGTTTCCAGTTCTCAACATAGAAGAATCGCATCGAGGATGAGTGCAGGTTACCTCTCAGACCGGAAGTGCTTGACTATCACTACCGGTTTCCGAACTTCAACCACGTCCATGAAAACGTACAAGTATATCTCTCCAGACCGGAAGTTACGTGGTTCTATCATCAAGAGAGAACCACATCCAGGAAAAAGTACGCCTCTGCACACCGGAAGTACCAGTCCATCATCAAGATAAAATCGCATCAAAGAAAAGTCTATAATAAAGATAGAACCAGGTCCAAGAAAAACTATAATCAAGATTGAACCACATCCAAGAAAAACTATAATCAAGATTGAACCACATCCAAGAAAAACTATAATCAAGATGGAACCACATCCAGGAAAACGTACAAGTATATGTAACCGGAAGTTACATGGTTCTATCGTGATGATAGAAAAAGTACAATCAAGATGGAACCACATCCAGGAAAAAGTGAGGCCTCCACAGACCGGAAGTGCCTGTCCATCAAAACAGAACCACACCCGAGAAGAAGTATACCTCTCCAAACCGAAAGTGTTTGTGACTCGTGATCGAATCCACGTCACGAACGAGTACGAGTTACTTCACGGGACCGGAAGTGCTTGACTACCATCACCAGTTTGGAAACTAGAACCACATCCAAGAAAAAGCATACCTCTCCAGATCAAAATTGCCTGATAGAACACATGAAGTGCCTTCTCGAATCATCAATATTGAACCATATTCAAGAGAGAGAAAAAGTACAGGTACATCTATTCAGAGCGGAAGTGCCTGTCGATCGTAATCCGTTCTCGAGATAGGACCACATCCGATAAAATGAATCTATACCGGAAGTGCCTGTCCATCTTCACAGGTTCATAGTATGCAACCACTTAGATGGAACCTTCCACGAAATAGGTCCTACGGTCGATAATTCGGTTGGAAAACACCTTTTTTCAAGGCGAATTTCCGAGGCATAGTTCCACTTCCGTCCTGGACTTTTCGGATGTCCCTCTCCCTTCCTCTTCCTTCCTCTTCGCTAGCACCAGCGTCGTAAGTACATCATCGATACGTGTTCTAGGTGTTGGCTAACTCAATAAATATGGCCGATGAAGACAATAAATTGACTTTATATAGGGTTGGAAACAATCTGCTAGAAATTCAGTAATGACATTAATTACGTCGTATATTACGAGCCTAAATGGCGGCCGCCATCTTGGGAGTCTTAATCGCTCGGAAAACGCGGCTAGAAAAATGGGGAATGGAAATTTTCTCCATAAAGAGAAAAACAATAAAAGTGGGAATTGTGTGTCGAAAACACGGAGGATAACAAACAACAAAGCTCTAAATGTCTGGCTACAAATTGCAATTTTATATCGCGAAACATAATGCACCCAAAATTGATCTTGTTTTCAAATTTTATTATTTCTTCATCAGAAATTCAGTTTCAATTTAAGTAAGAGCTTGCTCAGCCCTGGGCTGTTCAATCATGAGCATAAATAAAAATACGAGAGATTAATGGGCCTACGTCACGCTAGTTAGCCCCTGGTCACCACCGGTGGTCAGCAGACCCCCCACTGAGCTAATTTATCTGCAATCCAGGCAATAACAGGTGTCTGCACGAGTTCATAACGCCAGATCAATGACTTATTAATGGTTTTAAATTTCAATGACCTAAGGCGTATGGCACTTTAAAAACACCTTTTTCTAACTCGTAACTGGTTTTAAACCACTCGCTGGCGTGATGAAACTTATAATTTTAATTATAAATGAATAATTGCATGGGTTATTAAAGTATTAGGTAAAATAACTCTGATCAATTCCTAAACTTTTTAAATTACGAAACACAAAAATTAAAGCCAAGTTTGTTTGTTTCTCTTCATGAAATTACGATTTTCAGTAAGTTACATTTCCTATCGAATTAATTTGTTTTAGTAAATGTTCAGTTTTTAATATGCTCTCTGAATTCACGTAAATTGAATGCACAATTCTAAAAGAACTATTTTAAAATAAAAACACTTTAACACGACACATTGCGTATTTTAATATAAGTTATGCACGAATGGATCAAATAAAAAAAAAACATTAGAATTTTAAGAATACGTCGAATTAATTTATTTCAGTATGTTTCCATTGTTATGTCAGTATTAATTTTATTTTAGTATGATACACTGTTCTAAAAGTAAAAAGCTACGAACGTACTGAAATAAATTATTTGATATTTAAAAAAACATTAGAATTTTATGGATTAATCGAATTAATTTATTTCAGTATGTTTTCATTGTTATGCAGTATTAATTTTATTTTAGTATGATACACTGTTCTAAAAGTAAAAAGCTACGAACGTAATGAAATAAATTATTTGACAAATTAACTAAATTTTATATTTAAAAAAACAGAATTGTATGAATGGATCGAATTAATTTATTTCAGTATGTTTTTATTGTTATGCAGTATTAATTTTTATTTTAGTATAATACACTGTTCTAAAAGTAAAAAGCTACGAACGTACTGAAATAAATTTGACAAATTAACTAAATTTGATATTTAAAAAACATTACAATTTTATGAATATATCGAATTAATTCATTTCAGAATGTTTTTATTGTATGTCAGTATGATATTGTTCTAAAAGTAAAAAGCTACGAACGTACTGAAATAAATTATTTGACTAAATTTGATATTTATATATATATTTTTAAAAATGATAAGAATTTCCTTTGATAAATTCATGAACAAATCACAGTAAAGTTGATGCATTGTGCTTTCAAGATTTCAAGATTTCCCAAAACTCCCGAAGGTTCCCGGCGCCACCTAGCGACGCCAAGGTCAAGCAATAATGGCCTTTTAGTTCCACATTTCAATGCAAAAACGTTGATTCTGATCAATAAAAAAGTAAAATCACGATGAAGATTTTTCAAATTCGTCGTCTGACGAGTTTGTATGCCTGGTGGGAATTAATTAAAATGTAGGAAAAATAATCAATAAATGCTCCCAGTCCCCCTCCGTTTCAATGCGGCTAATAATATCGAAGGCGGCAGCCATATTGAATTTTTTTATATATATAAATCGTACAAGTCGATCGGTCTTGTAATCCTCGTTGTTAGAGGTTTGTATTTGCTGCAATTTCAATGGGAGTGGAGAAAATCAAGATGAAAAGAAAAGCTTTTTGGGGGGATGTCAGAAAAAAAAATACGTGATCGGCATGGACAATTTTTTTATTTTGGCAAAATGAAAATATTCAATTGGTACGTAGAGAGGAAGTTGGGGAGGCTAGTACATTCGTACTGATCAGTCATTCAGTGGTTTTTTTGGGGGTTTTTTTTCGTTGGTTTTGCTCAAAAAATGTCAAGCTGCCTTATTAACTTTTAAAAACAACTTAATTGGTTCTTTTAAAACAATGTCGAAATGCTTCGGACAAATAATGAAGGAACTACACTTATTGTCACCCTGAATACAACAAATAAGCAAATTTATTAGACTTCATTGTTTTTTGAAATTTCAGTCAGCATCATATGTTCTGATTTGGTCTAGTATTATTTTCTGACTCCAACTTGTACCTTATCCTGGCTTGATCTAGTTTAGTTTTGATTAGTACATTAGTGTATGTTGACATGGTCTAGTACCATTTCTGGCTTGGTCTAGTACTATTTTCTTACTACATCTCTATCGTATTTTGGCTTGGTCTAGTCTAATTTTGACTGGTACATTATGTTGACCTGGTCTAGTACCATTTCTGACTTGGTCTAGTGCCTCATTTTGACTCCTCCTAATAATTTTTGGTGGCATGTTTTGGTACCATTAATCACCTAGTGCCAATATCTGATTTCATATAATACCTTATTTTTTTATTTTAGTGGTCTAGTACCATTTATGGACTTAACTTTGTACCAGTACTTGATTTTATCTAATAGTTTATTTCTGTTTCGGTGCACTGCCATGTCCGTCTCGATTTAGTATCATCTCTGACCTACAATTTGGAACCAAATCAAAGACATCTAGAGCTTTCTTGCGAATATCTGCAAATCTTTCTTGGATTTTGCTGTAAATTAATGAAAATCTCTTGAATTGTCTTGAAAATGCTCGCAAATCTCTTGGATTCTCTCGAAAATTCTCGCAAATCTCTTGGATTCTCTTGAAAATTCTCGCAAGTCTCTTGGATTCTCTTGAAAATTCTCGCATATCTCTTGGATTCTCTTGAAAATTCTTGCAAATCTCTTGGATTCTCTTGAAAATTCTCGTAAATCTCTTGGATTCTCTCGAAAATTCTTGCAAATCTCTTGGATTCTCTTGAAAATTCTTGCAAATCTCTTGGATTCTCTTGAAAATTCTTGAAAATCTCTTGGATTCTCTTGAAAATTCTTGAAAATCTCTTGGATTCTTGAAAATTCTTGCAAATCTCTTGGATTCTTGAAAATTCTTTCAAATCTCTTGGATTCTCTTGAAAATGCTTGCAAATCTCTTGGATTCTCTCGAAAATTCTCGCAAATCTCTTGGATTCTCTTGAAAATTCTTTCAAATCTCTTGGACTCTCTGGTACCAAGGAGCCATGCAGCATCCACGAGACTTTCTTCAGGATTTCCTTCACTTTATTAGTATTTAGTGCACAGGGCACATTCTCATCAGGTGGTGTGCACGACGATGAGTCCACTCCACCTGATTTGGTAATCACATCACAGTCAGTCAGTCTTGGAGGGGTTGCTCCAGAGTGGAGTGTTTGTTCGATACGTGGAAACTGCATTTCCCGTCGGTTGATTGCCTTTCACGGCCTAAATTAGATTTTTATTATTTACATTTATTTAAAGGAAACCCTATTTTTTTGATTAAGGGAATTATTTCCTTTTTTTTCTTTCATCCTCGATTTTTATTTTCAATTGGTCGGCTTCGTTTAACCGCATTTCCTGCTCCCCTTTCGTTTTCTTCTGGTTCCTCTCCTCTTCAAGATCCATAAAATAACACGATCTTGGAGGGGAAGAGGTGTTCCCCAGGAATTTTTTTTTTATACTTCGACTACGTCGGGAAATTGCTAATAAAAATATATCGCCCTTTATCTCCAACTGCAATACATTGCTTTTTAAGGCATTTTTGATTTCCCCAAGATCAACCACGCGGCGGCCATCTTGGCGACCCGCAACCGGAAATGGAATTTAAACCCGCCAATATGCAAATTGAAAAAAAAATGAGAGGGGGGGGCGGGAAGCGAACCCCAGTAATAACGCCAAAAGGAGGAACTACTAAGGGTGTGGAAGATGATTGGTTAAGATCTGGAACGATCCAGCAGAGTCATTATTGTAGATCTCACAACGTTTGTTGGAAATCTGAAGCATTTCGTTGAGTATAGGCCTAATGGAAAACTATTATATGCAGTTTTTAGTCTTAGTTTTGCCAAACTTTGGAAACATACATGTAGTTGGAATTCTTGCAGAGATTTGTGTAAATGTTAGTTGAAAGTCCAAGGTGTCTACTTGAATTTGCAACGAAGTTCGAGAGATCTAGTTTGCCATCCAAGATCTCGATCTACTCCAAAGAAAGCAGCATGAATTTTCAACAAAATTCAAAAATACGTAACGGAATTTGCCACAAAATCTTCAAGTTCAAGAGATCTAGTTTCAAGAGAATTTCAAGAGATCTAATTTGCCATCCAAGATCTTGATCTAATCCAAAGAAAGCAGCAGAGATTTTCAACAAAATTCACCACAAAATTCAAAAATACGTAAAGGAATTAGCCACAAAATCTTCGAGTTCAAGAGATCTAGTTTCAAGAGAATTTCAAGAGATCTAATTTGCCATCCAAGATCTTGATCTATTCCAAAGAAAGCAGCAGGGATTTTCAACAAAATTCACCACAAAAGTTCAAAAATACGTAAAGGAATTAGCCACAAAATCTTCGAGTTCAAGAGTTCAAGAGATCTAGTTTCAAAAGATTTCAAGAGTTTCAAGAAAAGTTCAAAGAGATCTACTTTGCCATCCAAGATCTTGATCTACTCCAAAGAAAGCAGCAGGAATTTTCAACAAAATTCACCACAAAAGTTCAAAAAGGTTCTTAATGCATCCACAACATTGCCACAAGTTTAATTCCACGTGATTAACGTTTTTCACACCGCGTTGACTTTACGATCACTCGTAGGTGTTTGTGGTGGTTCGTGTTCGCCGATCGATCCCATGATTCCTTTCGCGTTTTCTCATTGATTTTGTAATCAGCGCCTCCGCCAGGCCATTAAACATAACGCCGACATTAAAAGTGATAAAACAAGACGTGCTTCGGAGGTAATTAAAAATCACACTTAGGATTTGTATATTAAAAAAAAAAAATACATCATCATCCCTATCGTGATAAAAAGCAGGCATCGTTACTTCAGGAAGGAACATCGATCCACGCTTTTATTACGATTTATGACAAAAGGTTTGGCATTATTATTTTTTTTTTTATTTTTTTTTTGCAAACAGGTGCCACGAAGGCAGTTATTGGGAAGCGATTAACTAATCGACGATTAAAGCGATGATCACGAGTTTGGGGTAATAGTGGGGGACGAGAATTACTGATAGTTTCAGAGAACCTCCCCCTAGGTTTCTTTATTTTTGTTGTAAATGAGGGAGCTGCTCTTGGATTGATGGTGGATGACGGATTGAAGTTGAATACTGATGATGGAATGAGGAATACTGACAGTTTTAGAGAGGTTTCCCATCGGTTTTATCATTTGTAAAAAATAACTAAAGGAAGGAGATTTGGGTTGATGGTGGATAACGGCTTAAATCTGACTACTGACAGTAATGAATACTGACAGTAATACTGACAGATTGAAAGATCTTTTCCATGGGTTTTGTTTACTATTTGAGAAACGACCAATGGAGAGGGAGCTCTTTGGTTGATGGAGAATAATGGACTGAAGTTGAATACTGACAAGTTATTCCACTGTTGGAATCAGGAATACTGACAGTAATACTGACAGTTTAAGAGAATCTTCCTGTGGGCCTGTTTATAAATTGTGAAACGACCACTTGAGGGGGCTCTTGTCTTGATGGTGGATGATGGATTGAAGTTGAATAATGACAAGTTATTCCACTGTTCAAATCAGGAATACTGACAGTAATACTGACAGTTTGAAAGATCTTTTCCATGGGTTTTGTTTACCATTTGTAAAATGACCAATGATGGGAGCTCTCGGGTCGATGGTGTATGATGGATTGAAACTGAATACTGACAAGGTATTCCAGCTCAGGAATTAGGGCTACTGATAAGTTGAGGTATAGGAAGAGCAAGAGCGTAAGGGAAATAAGGGGGGGCTAAGGGGAACTTAAAGAGGTTTTCCAACTTCAATGATTTTTAATGTTTAGTAATTCCGCACTTGAATATTTCGGGTCTTGGCATTTTATTACAAAATTTTTAGGATTAACGATTATGCTGATGTTTCTGGAAGGAGGGTTGCTTAGGGGATGGGTAAGGGGATGTCCCTCGCGAGATGACTCGCATTTTTCCTGAGACGTAACAACAGTTCTGTTAAACCCCTAAATTGCCATTTCGGCAATTTCTCTCAATTTCATCCAGACTTCTCGGTCTTAATTACTGGAAGAAAGGCACATGTTGAATGACCTAAAAGAAGGCATTAAGAGCAATGGGCCCTTTGAGGGGGAAGGAGTTGTTGAAACTGGGAGGACAGAACCAGCTTCCCGTTTCCGGTAATGAGTGCTTGTCGCTTATATTTTTCCATGATTTATTTCCAGGGCGTTATTAACCGTTAATTTCATGTCTGTATTATTAATAAAAATTGAGTGTTTAACCCGCGATGGAATGCAGCTTTTAATTAATCGGAAGACAGCAAAATCGAGAGAGAAAGCCAAGATTAACGGCTTAATTTCCGGCTTTATTGGAACTCGAAAAGCAATTCTTGAGGAATTTCAAAAGTGAGTTTTTAAAACCTCGACGTGAAAATGAAGAAATGATTGACATCAATACGTTGTTGCTCAACTTGCCACGAGAGATTATGGTTTTTGAACGTCTACTGGGGGTGCAAGTACGCGTGGCACATACGACGTTACGGAAAAATTTCCGACGAAAACCCTCGATTGTTTTTACTAAACAATCTTAATGAACCTTAATGGGATATTTTAAACGTTTATTAAAGTGGCCAACACTCGTGACACATACGACGTTATGAAAACCAATTTCGACGAAAGCACAATTGTCTCACTAACTTCACGTTTCTGTTTTCGTGAGTAAACGTCATTGGCATACAATGTGTGAACTAATTCACTACGTTTACATGCACCGTTTAAAGTATTTTGTCCTGAGTCAAAGTATGAAAAATCGTGCATGTAAACCACCTTACCTCGTGATTTATTTCAGTTGAACTACCTTGATTAAGCCCTTTGCGAGGGGGTTGTTTGGACAAAAGCAGTACTTGGCATTGATCCAAAAGAGCCATGTAAACTGTTCGCGCATAGTTTAGTGAAATCGCTCGTCACTTCCTGTTTTCTGCGTTTTGGGTTACATCTAAAACCAGATTCAGGCTGATATCGTGAATTGCACTTAGCGCTTCGCAGAGGCAATCTCGCACGCGCAAGGCCGAATCGGGTTGTAGCACACCCCCAAAGACTGTGATGCTAGTTTTGAAGCGGAGGATTATGGGGGGTTTTGCCACATTTTAACACCAGATGGCAGGCATTTCAGTCTTGCCATGTAAACTTGCACCACCCTGCGTTGGATTGAAAGGCTTCACGTTAGGACTACTTTTAATGTTGCATGTAAACGTAGTGATAGTTGTAGAAATCAGAGCAATCCGCCTTGACATTTCTTTTCTGAGATACGTTTAAATGTGTGTAATTTACATGTCCTTAACACGGACCTCACATGTTAAAACATGTTTTAGATATTGTTTTAGTTTTAGTTTTTTTTTGTCGTGGTTCTATCACACACGATTGAATCAAAATTTGAGGTCGTCTTCCTCCGTGGATTTGTCAATCTTTTATGGCATCTTGTAACGTTTAATTAAGGGTGAAAAATAGCTGCTTGTTTTCGTGTTTTTATCATTCCATTCGCACCTGATATCTGCTTAACGGGTCGTTAAAACACCTGATACGAAGACAGCTATCAATCATCCGGCGTGTAATTAGCGAAGAGAAACGTTTGTTGAGGTCGATTGTTCCCATAAAAAAACACTCCACACAAAAAATAGCCCTCGAAATTCACGAAACAAAACCAGTAACTGAATAAATTGATTTTCGGAAAGTAAAATAGAAAAAAAAAGAAAAAAAGAAAAATAGTAAGACTTACTTGCAGTAATCGGTGTTCTCTTTAAACTGGATTTCAACATCCCAGTTAATGGTGGAAATTGACTTCATTTAATAATTGAAAGCTCATGTTAGAACCATTACGACGTCATTTCAGTCATTTTACCCATTGAAAATGATGTCATTTCATGTGGAAATAAGGCGGTTCGTGTTAAGGACATGATGATGTCCTTTCGGTCATGTTTACCAAATAAAATCACGTCATTTGGAAACAGGACTGCTGATGTTATGGATATTTTGAAATCATTTTTAGTTATTTTTGCCTGCTGAAAATGACGTTATCATAGGGTCGTTATCATTTTATAATCGTCATTTAATTTGAAAATACGACGGCTCATGTTAGTGACATTATGACGTCAGTTTGGTCGTTTCAACCAACTTTAAATCACGTCGTCTAATTTGAAGATAGGACTGTTTATTTTTGGTCTTTTTTCCTATTGGAAATGGAATGTGTTTATGGACGACCCCATGCGTTTTTGGGCTTGATTATGGTGCTGTTTTGCATTTCGTGAGCAGCTCCCCACTCCCTAATTCATCATTCATCATTCTCTAGGTATTCATTGTTTTTTTTTTTGTTTTTTTTTTTACCATTTTTTCTCCGAAAACGCCCCTCGAATGGGTTTTAAGGTGGTTTAAGGGAACTCGAAACTTTTCGTTTTTGGATTAAAAGCTAGCCGAGCGCCTAATAACAATAATAATCTGAAAGGCGGGGCTCGATTTGGCAAATTTTTTATTCGTAATTTTTTCTTTTACGAAAAAAGCTTTCTTACACACAGCACTAAAACCTTTTTTCTTATTTAAAATGCAATTTTCATGCTACCCAATGAAAATAGGTTTGCAGTAAAAAATCGCTTTTTATATCGATCGATTTTCTTGCCATTAATTTTTAAGAATATTTTTTTTGTTTACCTCGTTTTCACTGTTGTCGTAAGTTTTTTTTTATATAATTTTTTTTTGCTGGTTGATCCCCGTAAGGGAATCTACTCAATTTCTTTCTTCTTTCTTCATAATTTAATTTATTCGAGCTAAATTTAACCCGTTTAGAAATGCATGAACCGCCTCCGGTTCAGCGAAGTCGATTATCCGTGTTTTCGGTTTTTTTTTTGAAGATAAATTTGAAGCAGGTTTTCAAGAAATCGATTAATTGGAAAAAAAAATGTAGGCTTACTATGAAATGTTTTTCAGTCGAATTTGCAAGTATGTGCATTTTTACTAAGCAACTAATGTTTGACTTAAATAAGTTTTAACGTGAATTAAATTACGTTTATTAAATTTTAATAGATTTTCAGTGAAATTTGAGTGGAGTTTAAAACTTTTCAATTTTAATTTAAAAAAAGACTAGAATAACTTTCAGAGCAATTCTAAGCACATCTTCTTAAGAATTCATTTTGAAAATACATTTTAAATTTAACTTTTTAGTAAATTTCTAACCTTTCGCTTTTCTTTTTGTAAAATGTTATAAAATATAAAGTACATTTACTCAGTATTGGGTAGTTTTCAGTAAAATTAAAAAAAGCGTCAATAAATTGAAATGTTTCAATGCGTTTTTAAGAGTAATTTGTGCCTAAAGTATTTGCAAAAAAAAATGTGAAACATTTCATTTGGTTATAGAGAATATTTGTAAATACAATCCCCCATATTAGACAGAAAACCTAAATAAAAATTGCGTTTTCGCAAAATGTTCTTATTTTGTGTTAAAAAAAAACCAATCCACTTCCTTATATGGTCTGGCTAACCGTCCATTAATTACGAATTGATTGGCGCAATTCGCCATGCGTTCGAAATGGCCGAAAGCCACTGCGTGGTCAAGTGGTCAACGTGATTTCCAAGTCCAAAACGGCCTTCAGCCAATTGTCCTTAATACAACTAATTGATACGGAAATTAAATCTCGATTAAAATCGTTGGTAAACATTTTTTATATATGTTGTAATTGATCGATACTTTTGAAAATTGAATTAGGTCTGCCGTCATTAACTTGATTAAAATCGTTGTTGACAGCCGATCAGCCATTAATTAAGCTCCAATTTAGTCCTGCTGATTAGATTAGGGGTGTGAAAAATTTAATTGATTTCGCTCTTATCAAAACAAACGTGATCACTAATGTGGGACTTGTGTAAATTTTATCTGCCAGTTTCATTCGAGTGAAGTCCACCATTTTAACTAATTAAAAACAAAAAACAATCTACACGTCGTTTGAAGGTATTGTTTTACGAATAATTTAATTTGTATTGGTCTTGTTCGTTAAGGACTTTTACACCATGATTTCAAGAGAATCTTGATCATGATTCTTAAGAAAACCTTGGTTTGGTCATGATTTTTAAGGAAGAATACTTGTCCAGGTCAGGTAGTTACAGAAAACATCTCAAATTCATGAATTTTAATGAAAAACCTGTCTTGGTCAGGATTTTCTGGAGAAACGTACTTAGCATGTGGTTTTTAATGAAGTAAGCTTGTCTAGGTCATGAATTTTTGTAAAAACCTTGTTTCGGTCATGATTTTAAGAGAATACATATTTTGGTCTTGATTTTTGAGGAAATCTTGTGTAGGTCAGGAATTTTAAGGAAAACGTGCCTTAGTCATGATTTTTTAGGTTTGTTTTGGTCATGATTTTAAGAGAATACATGTTTTGGTCTTGATTTTTTAGGAAATCTTGTTTAGGTCAGGAATGTTAAGGAAAACGTGCCTTAGTCATGATTTTTAAGGTTTGTTTTGGTCATGATTTTAAGAGAATGCATGTTTTAGTCTTGATTTTTTAGGGAATCTTGTTTAGGTCAGGAATATTAAGGAAAACGTGTTTTAGTCATGATTTTTCAGGTTTGTTTTGGTCATGATTTTAAGAGAATACATGCTTTGGTCTTGAATTTTGAGGAAATCTTGTTTAGGTCGTAAATTTTAAGGGAAACTTAACTTGGTCAGGATTTTTTCTCTTAAAGTCAATGTCAATGTCAAGAATTTAAATAATAATAATAATAAAAGTCTTTCTCATGATGTTAATAGAATATTTAGACATTTGGCTGGGCCATGATTTTAAGAGAACAGTGGTCTCAATTCATGATTTTAAAAGGAAGCTTTTCTTGGTCATGTCACGTCACGTGTCCATGATCCAACGACGTCATCCGCGGCTTGACTCCCACCTGTTGTGGTCACTCCCTGGTATTCGAGTGGCGATTTTGGCAATATCAAGTAAAGAATTGCTCACACTATCGCCATCTTGGTTTCATACAAATTTTATTGAACAGTGTTACCAGTTAGTGGCAACCTCACTAATATCCCTAGGAAATCCCTAGTTCCCTCACATTATCGCCATCTTGGTTTCATACAAATCTTATTGAACAGTGTTACCAGTTAGTGGCAACCTCACTAATATCCCTAGTTCCCTCACACTATCGCCATCTTGGTTTCATACAAATTTTATTGAATAGTGTTACCAGTTAGTGGCAACCTCGCTAATATCCCTAGGAAATCCCTAATTCCCTAGTTCCCTCACACTATCGCCATCTTGGTTTCATACAAATCTTATTGAACAGTGTTACCAATTAGTGGCAACCTCACTAAAATCCCTAGGATATCCCTAGTTCCCTCACACTATCACCATCTTGGTTTCACACAAATTTTATTGAACAGTGTTACCAGTTAGTGGCAACCTCACTAATATCTCTTGGAAATCCCTAGTTCCCCACACCTGTCCACGTTTGGGGGTAGGAAACTGCCAACCCCCTCGTTGTTTCACTTCCCCATTTCGTTCACATTTCTGTCCACCCCATCAGCACCCCTCCCCATTTTTCTTCATTATTGTCTCCATGTTCCCTCCCACCATTGGGTATCATTTTTTTCATAGAGTCCATCGATGGACTGGCATTGGACGTTGTTGTCAGTGATGATAGAAAAAAACTCCTGTAAGATGACAATGGAGGACAAGAATGTGTCCAGAGTCTAATGCGCTTCTCGGATGGCTTTATTTGGATCTTGGGGCCTATTTTTCATCCCCCCCCCCCTCCTTTTATCCACCATTCAGAAACCGTTCCAGGGCGTCCATATTTTTCATCAATGGCAACTCCTTTTTCCAGTTATTTTCCGTCTGCTTCTTTGCAATTCTTGATTTCCTGTTGTCATCTTTTTTTCCCCCCTTCCCACCCGCCTTTTTGATGGCCATTTCGCATTTTTTTGTCGTTATTTTTTTGACTATGTCCATCCACGACCGCAGTGTTTAAACCACGTTTCATCTTGACCGATGACATGGCCATTAAATCTCGCATTTGTGACGAAGGTGGTTGTTTCAAAATCCTTGTCAATTTGGAGCTTTTTTTCTAACAAGTTCTAGACGTTTTTGAAAGATCACTTCTAAACATTTCACACAAATGACGTTGAAAATAGACTTATTACAATCTTTAAAACACGATTAGCTTTGCATTAAATATATTACAGTTTTTATAAATTGTCAAGAGACAAAATACATGTAATTGGATGCATAACAGGTCAAGTAAGCATAAGGCTAAATAACATGGTTAAAGAACGTTTCACTTCATTTAAACCGTTTTTAAATGAAGTTTCAAAAACATGTAAGTTTCGAGTATTTTAACTAGCCGTTGACACAAATGACCTTAAATGTTTGTAACTACCTTGAGTATGTCACTCATGACGATTAAAAAAAATGGCATGTCTCGGACACAATGTGTTATAAAAAGTGTAAATTAAACGATAGAACAACTACATGTAAGGGGCCGTCCATAAATGATGTCACACTTTTTTGCCTCTTTTTAAACACCCCCCTCCCCCCTTTGTCACAATTGTCACAAATTTTACTACACCCCACCCATAATGATGTCACAGCCCCTCGATTATCCAACCCCCCCAAAAAAAATTTCAACTACTAAAATACTTTTAAATATGATACATTATAAAATTTATTAAAATTAATGAAACTCTGTTCATAAATCATTGACGAATGTGTGCGGTTCTTAAACCAGGCCTACGTCTTTCAGTATCTTGGGACCTTTTTAGCTTAATGGTCCTTAGCAAAATGATGCCTTCGATGCATGGCGGTATTCTGCATTCATTGAAACCCCAAGCTTGTGTTTGTTTTAGTTTTTTAATTGAAATTTTATTTTTTAGAGAGGGCAATCCAATGAATGGCAAATGCTGTTAAAGTTTTGATTAAAACTCTGGTTTTTATAGGCGAATTGTTCGTTTGAAATAATACCGTTAAGAGGCTTTTCCTCCCCCCAAATCAGCCCTTAAGATCAGGGTCCGAAACCAAATTTAATTTCGATGGAGTTCGGGCTCGTCGTACATCCGGCCCCTTGTTCTTTTGTTAATCAATTTTTCCAGCGTTTTAATTAATTCATGTTTTTGCGGCTTTTCAAAGATGCTGTCTGATTTTGTAATTAAATTAGTGGCGGTCGAGGCAGTCTCTCATTAGACGTACTGTACGTGGAGTTTTAAAAAAAGATTACCAAAAGTCTTTTTATCTCCCTTCTTAATCAAGCGTCTATTAAAAGTAGGCTCCGTTTAATTCTTTTCCTATAAATTAAAAAGAAATTTAAAACATGGAAGGACATTGACGTTGGCTGGCTTAATTGATAATAGACCTTTGCTAATTAGATTTTTCTTAATCGAAAAAGGCATTTCGAGTCGGCGTTTAGCCTAAGCTAGGGTTGCACCTAAGTGCCATTTAATTGAAATCGAATGTTACGTGAAACACTGGAAACGAAATTGTATCCAAGGGGTCAGTGAAGGAAAGTTCTTGATGAAAATGTGGTCGTTACAAGTCTCTAAGAAATGCCACTGGACAAATTACTTCTGCCATTGTTTGAAATTTTGGTCATTAAAGCCATTCGATTGGAAATCCTTCAAATCCTTGAAATCCTTTAAAAGTTATTGGCTCAACATTTTAGGCATTAAAGACCTTTCTATTGAATTTTGGTCATTGATGACTTTGGATTGGAAAGTCATTCTTTAAAAGTTATTTATTATACCAGTCCTTGAAAAGTTATTGACACTATATTCTGTCATTAAAAAGTTTGATTGAAATTGTTGTCATTAAAGCCATTCGATTGGAAATCCTTGAAATCCTTGAAAAGTTATTGGCTCAACCTTTTAGGCATTAAAGACCTTTCTATTGAATTTTGGTCATTAATGACTTTGGATTGGAAAGTCATTCTTTAAAATTTATTTATTAAACCAGTCCTTGAAAAGTTATTGACACAATATTCTGTCATTAAAAAGTTTGATTGAAATTGTTGTCAGTAAAGCCTTTACTGGTGAAAAGATCGGATTGTAATTCTCTACTGATATTGCTATAACTTTACTGATATCACTGTTTCTGTACTGATATCAGTATATACTGCATATTGACTAATGGTTTCATTGAAATTGTTGTCATTAAAGCCTTTACTGGTGAAAATATCAGATTGTAATTATCTATTGATATTGCTATAAGATTAATGACATCACTGTTTCTGTACTGATATCAGTGTACATATTGTCTAATGGTTTTGGGACTACTGATATCAGTATGGTTAGTGATATCGCAAAATAGTTTACTGATATCACCACATATCAGTATATATTTGCACTGGTATCCATTACACTGATATAAACTGATCTTTCACCAGGTTTTGGATTGGGAAATCATTCATTGTTCCAGTCCTTGAAAAGTTATTAACTTTTTTTGTCATTAAAAGACGCTTATTTCAGTTTTGGTCTTTAATGACTTAAAATTGGAAAGTCGTCAATTAATGTTTATTATTCCGGTTCTTTTAAGGGTTATTGACTTAAATTTGTGTCAAAAGGCTTTCTATTGGAAAGTCATTTATTGAAGAGTTGGAAGACACTGTAAATAGTTAATACTAAAGTTTTTCGTTGAAATTTTTCATTGGAAAATCATTCATTGTTTGTTTTCTATCTTCATATATTATATTTTGTTGGGCTGAATTCACGGTCCAACCACCAGTTGCAATTTCCTCGAATTTCCTCTATGGCGTGACGTCATCACGACCCCCATTTTCTTTTCTTGTCAAAAATAATTTTAAGCAAGTTTGGATTAAAAAACAAACAAAAAAAAACTAGGCGGTGTCAAAAGTAGCTTTTAGCGTGTAATTCAATTTCAGTAGTTTATCGTAGTCGCCATCTTGTAAAGTTGGTTAACCCTCTAGAGAGATAAGGTTACTTCCCATGATTTATGTTTTCCACCTGTAGGTGGCGCCCGGCCCGCAAATTCCTGCGAGCGCCACCCAGCGAGAAAAGACCGGATTTCGAAATACATGTATATGTAATCGTATTAAAAAAATGCACAACACACATCGCTAATTCTGCCAATTTCTAATTCGCTAAAACCCAGGGAATTAAGCCAAGAAATTAAAGGAAGGAAAAATAAAAATGTGATTAAAAAAGATTTAATAATTAAAATTTAATTCATCGCTTTTGTCAACTCGTCTTAAATCTACTGGATTTCTTTTTTTCATTTTTTTCATTTTTTTCATTGTTTATTAATTAGGATCCTCGTTTGTTTGTCGCCCAAATCGGATTAATTTTATTTTTGTACTTTGCGAAATCGTGTTTAATTGCCCGTCCTTTTATTTGCGTTTCGATCGCGAGAGCCACTCGAGTTATAAAATGCAAATTAACGAGCAAAATATCATTAATTTATAATGATCTATCGATTTTTGACCCTATTTCCGCTCCCCGGTCTCTCATGTCCTAGTCAGACTTCCGCTGTCTTGAGGCAGGTAGGCCTATAGGGTTCACGAATTACCTGGCAAATCAGGGAAAGTCAGGGGATTTAGTAACTTCGAATAGGTGAATAGAAAATGTCCAAAATTGTGTAATTATTTGAAATTTTTCACCCGCAGTGTTTGCTGTTTTAATTAGTGATATTTACATGTGTAAGCAAATCGTGTACGGAAATTCATTCCGAAATCCATGATTTGTGATGATTACATTTTTTCCACCTCCCCCCCCTTCTTGTCGTTCTATCAATTGTTATTTTTAAGAAAATTGTAGGCTTACGTGCAAAATTCTACGATTTTTATCAAAAATATTAGCCGAAATCCGTACGTGCATACGTATATATTTTTTTGAGCTTTTCATGCAAATCTACATGAGAAAAAAAAATTGCTAAAATACATGAAATATAAGCTGAAATCCATAACACGTGTTAAATTTTTCGGAAATTTTCGGTCAATGCATTTCCATTAATTTATAAAGTACGTATTTTAAAAAAAAACTTTTCATGCAAATCTACATGAGAAGAAAAATTGCTAAAATACATGAAATATAAGCAGAAATCCATAACACGTGTTAAATTTTTCGGAAATTTTCGGTCAATGGATTTCCATTAATTTATAAAGTACGTATTTTAAAAAAAAACTTTTCATGCAAATCTACATGAGAAATTTTTTTAATAAAATCCATGAAATATAAGCAGAAATCCATAACACGTGTGAAAATTTTCGGAAATTTTTGGTCAATGCATTTCCATTAATTTATAAAGTACTTATTTAAAAAAAAACTATTCTCGCAAATCTTCAAGCACACTTCGTATGGAAATTTATTTGAAAAACTATTGTACGTCAGTCTTCGCATTAAAATTTTCACCCTCGGCATCAAGTTCCATCAAGTTAATAACTCGTGGCCGCCATTTTGGTTTTGCCTCCGCCATCTTGGTTTCTCCCCTTTCGGCCCCACGCTTCATAAACCCCAGTGTGCAATAAGCGTTGTTTTTCCATCCCTCCCATCGTTTTTAAGCGACACGCAATTAGCACAATCAATCACGTAAGAGTTAATTTCTATAATGGGGGATGAAATCCATGACTGCAAACTTAAAAGGCGTGCATTATTACTGCTTCAGAGCTTAGGAGAAATGGGCCATCAAAGCCTTGGAAACACACGTTGAGGAAGGGCACATAGGCACTCTTGTATCTCTTGCTCGATTCCGGAAGGGTGCCAAACCATAACGTACCAAATGCCCCAAAAACTCAGTGGGGCCCCTGGTACAAGTATTCAATTCAATTCAACTCAGTAACCTACAGTCAGCAAACAAATGCCATGTGGTAGGGGGGAATCGTTCCCATTTTCAGGAGAATTCTCCTACGTCAGTAGCGATTTACCCATCATTACCCAACAGTTTGCACTTGGTGGTCGAAGTGAAGAAGATCGGCGATTAAACCGCGGTTAAGACGAACTGGCATTTTCGTAATAAGAGCTTGGAAAGTGAAAGCTTGGCGGATGTGCTCGGTTTGCTTTTACTTCTTTGGGTAAAACTTTCCCTGGTGCTTCCGGCACGGCATGTGCGCAGCAGGATGGCATCACTGCCATGATTGCGTTTAAGACGCTGATTTTGGAAAGTGTTATCCCTACCAGTGAATTAGGAAAGGCTTTAAATTCAATACCACCCAACTCAGTACCCTACTTTCAGAAATTAATGTCATATGGAGGGGGAGGAAGGATATCCATATACCCAAACATTTACTACCTCATCTGGGTAGCTGTCTACATTGTAGTATCTTAAGGCTATTCTAAGGAAGTTAAATCCAAAGTCTAATCCCTACTATAGTGATGTGGTGATTGGAACATGGAATCATTATAATTATGTGACTTGTTGGGTTCCTACATATTTCTACGTAGTTTACCCCTTGCTCTAAGTAAGACCCATTTAATGGAACTGGAATTGGAATGACAGTTTCAAAACAAATCTGGGCAAGTCAGGTGTCATTGTTTTTGCCCTTGCAGGAATAAATTGTCTAAATGGTATTTAAAATCATCTTGAAATAGCTGAATGAAAGTGTATTGTGGTATTTTTAAGTGGTAACAAAATATCGTCTTATGACTTGCATAGGGTTGTCAAGTACTCTATGTATGCGTGTACAATTATATAAAACAATAAAATTTACATGTATTTTGTGTTAAAATTCATTTCAGTTCTAGCTCGCGTTCTTTGAATTCAGTTTTTATTGCAAGTGAAACTGAAAAATTCATGTAATCATCTTCTAGAATCCAAAAATCTTAGCACTTAATTAAGTATATTTTAAACATGAAACGTTGCGCTCTTTACGGATCAGATGATGTGATGGCTGTAAAAGTATATTTATTGTCCTTTATCCAGATTAAGTGCACGCAAGCAAGCCATGAGTCTATGTTTCGTTATATGGAGATATCTTTGCATGTGTCTAGTCCCTCTACCACATGGTACTGAGTTGAATTGAATCGAATTGAAGTCTGATATTTGAGCATATCCTCAATATCAGAAGATAATACTAGCAGTAATCATCCTATGTGGTATGAGAACCATGTGCTCTCTTTGAATATTGGCACACTGTATTGTTCCGGAATCATATATGACACTTATAGCACCTATTTCACATAATGAATTTCGTTCAAGGGATAATTCTCATTTTTTATTTATTCAATGGACAAAAGTCGTTTTTAACAGCATTTTCACTCATGAAAAAAAATGACATTGTGCCCCACTCGCGATAGACGAGAGAGATCAAATGAAAAAATAAATATACTTAAACAACCCTTTTTCTATTATAAATGTCTATATCGGTGCCTGTCACTAGTATAAATTCCTCTGTTTTATTTTCATCAATGTTTCTTGGTTGAGTGACAATGCAATGCGTACCATGTATTTATGAAAACAAAAACATCCAAGTGCCTGAGATGGCGCATCGAGCACATCAGTGCAATCACCCGCATCGTAATTAAGCATAGTCATTCCTGTATTCTTAGAACAAAATATTTTAGCGCAAATGTAATTAAGCAATAACGTATTGCTCTATTTTTATTTTTTTTAAATGAGGAAATGTCTACTTCACAATGCTGACCAAATAAGGATTCTAGTGTAAATTATTTAATCATTCTCGAAGTCATTGTAGCCTTCACGTCAGTTTGTATAACTATGAAGAACAGTACTTAATTTACGATGTTTCATCATAATACGCATTATGCAGTAACATGTGCACCTACATATATGTGACTTGGAAAAGAACATTATAGTGATGTTAAACATGTCGAAATCATTGTGTAGATTACCGTTTTCATTAAAGTCTGATCATAAAACACCTTTGATAAAACGGCTATAGTGGTAGATCTGTTAATGGTAAACTTCGTTACTAAATTTGAACGTGGTCTTCCAATAATTTCGGAAAATCCCAATGTTTAATTTCTCATTTATGAACGTTTAAGAAATAAATTCTTCTAAAGCATTGAAAATTTTAAAGATTCTTAAGTTTTATAGGTTCGGGCTTTTCTGCTGTCAATCATTGCAATTATTTATATTATATTATCATACACATGAAAAACATTTCATTCATGATTTAAACTTTCAATTTGTGATTTGTTTATTTTTGGGATTTTTTGTGGTTGTGAAATGTTTAGTTCCGTTATTTTCTGTCACCATGCAGTAGCTTCGGATTTCAGCTATTTAAGGAATTATCTTACGTTGCAACAAGCTCGCATATGCGACACTCACAAACTCACTAGTTAAAAATGTATGGCTATTAGAGAATGACATTTTGAATTTAGTTCTATCACGAATAATAAAGGACAGTTTTACAGAATATCATTCATTGAAAATTGTTTCCCGCTTGTTTGCTCCCTTTTCTTCACATGGGGTTGAATGCTCGAATAATTCCTGTTATCAAGCAATAAATCCAACGCATGCACCACATCTTGTAATTTTAAGAATCACCATTAGCATTGAGTTAGAATTGAACAGAAGAACTGATCGTTTCAATAACGCCCATGCACTGTAATTTAGTGGAATCCTCAAAATATTGTGAAAAATATTTAAGGATAATTATACGAAAATTCTCGTGTGATTGATGCGAAAAGACGATGACTTCAAATCCTAGCAGCTTTCTTTCATTATGTGTGACGCTTAAATCAGTAGTTACCCATTAATTCTTGTTTAGTAAATAGGTCTTTATTCTATCGTAAATCTTCTTAATATTATGGCCATCAAAATTCCTCACACGCCTCATTTTCCAAAGTGGAGTTGCATGAATGCGCTTCCAAAATAGAAATCTTATCCAAAACGATTCAATACAATGAAAGGTGGGCATCGATTATTAACACAGTCCTTGTTTGACACCAGTTGATGTGGTTGACTTAACAACATCAGGCTTTGAAAGCAGGAAGTAAGCAAATTGAGATATTGGGAAATTCCTTTGGTTGAATTGATATTCACTTTGTAAGCGTAAGCATACATTATAAAAAGTGGATTATAATGTACAGTGCATTACAGACGGCAGCAGACCTCAAATAATAAGTTGGGATATCGGTTTTTGCTTCGTTTTCCCACATTTCTCACCAGAAAACATACCACACTAATTTCATTGTCCTTCGTTATTTTAACAGGTCGCCCTCATGTGGTAAGCCTGAGTACAAGCTTTACTTCGCATTTGGCAGTCAGAAAATATTGTTAAAAACTTGCTATATTTGCTACACTAATTTATATAAATTGGTTCGCCACCAGAGACTGAGTTATTTTTCTTTTGTAATTTGAAAATGCCTTAACCGTTTATTTATAAAAACATTTAAAATAAACTTTAATAAAAATCGTTGTGGGAAAACTCGTAATTAAATTTTGTATAAGCAGACGGGATATTTTCAAATTATAAAATACATGTATAACTCAGATCCTGGTAGATAACCAAGTTTACCAGGTAAAATAAATTTAGCAATTATAATAAATAATTTAAGCATAAATGGTAATTTTTTTGCATTGTTAGCATCCTTTGGGTCGGACTTTGAAATGATTCACTTTGAATTTTAAGCTTTTGTGGCACATTTGCGGTTTCTCCGAATAAAACAAAAAAAAAACAATCTTCGGTTCCTGTTTAGCATTTTTGGACATTTTACACCCCGGAAGCTTGTACAGCGCGCACATAAGGGATGCAAAATTAATGTGTTTAGCATAATTTAATGACATGATTGTGAAAAATCTCCTCCCTCCAAAACATTGTCATTACGGAAACCTCTATTTAAACTTCATTTCCTCCCAGGTCACTCTTTCATCAAGTACATTTCGCAACCAGACGCTGCCTTTTAACTGCCATTGTCATTTGTTTTGATCGCATCTTTGTTTTAGATGTTTATCCAATACCGCAACATTTGTGTTGCGCATTGTGTCACTTATACGAGAATCTCAATCGGGACAATAATTATTTTTTTTGTCCAATTAGCTGAAATGGCTACAAATAAATCGGTGTTGATAATTCCGATACGGCTATTCAATGAGCGAACTGGTTGGATTTAGAATGAATTACATATGTGAAACTAAAAGCAATCCATAAATTATCTTAGTTGCAATTGTTTGTTTGCTTAAGTTATTTGACAACGCCTATATGTTAGACGAAAAGAGCATTGGGGCTTACTATCGAAGCGGGTGGTAGAAAAACGATGAAAAACCTCAAAACCATTAGTGATGAATTAATTCAGGCATGGCCAGCTGAAATGTAAGAAAAAAACATGACCGCCAAGCGAATATTTGAAAATTCATCTCTAGCAACAACGTTGTTTTTTATACTCCAGTCTAAATGGTTTGTCTTCCGACTTTGAACTTTCTTTCTTGCATTAATTCAAATGATTTGGACATCACGGTTAGGAGTTTCCGAAAATGTTGTGGTTGATGGAGAAGTCTCTTTTATGGAAACTTCCTTTGGTCTCAACTTTTTGGCGATGTTATTTTGGGGTTTTATGCACCAACCATTAAAATTCCCCTTAAGTACAATTTACTTAGAAGTGTGGAGCCCCTTTGATATTTCGTGCCCTTGTCATACTTGATTAACTCTGCAATTTGATTGCTTTTTTTTTGTTTTCTGGATCTACCACTAGGCGTTGATTTCGGTGAAATTATGTGCATAATTGTAGTTTTTAATTAGCGAATAACAGGATTATTTTAGAGGATGTTGACTTCAGTCAGTTTCTCCGTTTTTTTTTCTTGTAATAAATAAATGAAAATTATTCCAAATCGAAATTGAAACCTCTTTTCATTTCATTTTTCATTATATCTATTTACATTAACTAAGCCTAAATGGCAAAACTTGGAATTTCTTGAACCGATAATTCAACGTTCAGCGTTAAAACTGTAAAGGCCTAATATTTTGAAAATTGATTTCAATCAACTAACAACTAAATTACCATTTAAAATTTGTCAACGATAAGCAATGATGAAAAACGACTTGTCACAGCAGGCAAGATTATTTGCATATTTTCGGAGAAACCCACACGTAGTAATTTTTTTTAATGACTCGGGCTTTTTTTTGTTGGGGTGTTGATTTGGCATTAGTGTATCGAATACAATTTATTCTCGATATTTCAAAAGATACGAGTACAAATAAATCGCTTCCTAGTTTAACCACTTCAAAGCAACTATAATATAGGAAGCGTCTTAAAAGGGATGCGGATGACTAGGCTTATACCCACCTTTAAATGCACATTTAAATACCTCATCGCATAAGTAATTCTATTAGTTCAATTTAAATTGCGCTTTCGCGGGGTAACGAACGAGTTAAATATTACCATAAATTAGAGTTTGGATTCAGTATTTTTCTATGGCTAGAATTTTAACAAGCTGAGCGAAGAGACCATTAATGTTGCTTTCCATTCACCCGTCTTATTTATACATTTAAGCATTAATAACTTTTCCAATTTCACCGAAAGCCTTTATACGTGTAAATGCCTTTTGTAGTTAACAGCATACACGTGTGATGAGGAATGCTGTTGGCTCGTAATTGAAATTTATATCACTGAAAGAAGTGGGCATGGCTCGGACATTTAATATTGGATTTATGAGCACTCAAATCTAGTTGGTCATTACCACTAAATGACCGCTGTGCATGCCGAAGAAAGGCTCAACCCATTTGTATTGTGTAGAAACTCGTATTCATCTGTCAAAAATGTGAATTAATTAATCCGTTTCAATTTTAACTAGAATAACCGAAAAAGTGATATCAACGTTTTGCAATATTACTTGGGTTCAGTTATACCAGAATTGAAACTAGAACAATTATCAATCAAGATAAAATGCGAAAGATAACCAATATACTCTTATCACATGTTGCGTCAGAGGACATATTTTAGAAATTTCGTTAAAATAAGTAAATAACAAGATTTTGATAAGTCGAAGTAAAATCATTTTTTAAAATAAATGTGATAGGTTTCCATAAGAGATACGTGTAGATACAGATAGGGCATGTAAACCATGAAAGGGAAAAATTCATTTTCGGACACAAAGCTAGGCACAAAATGCGATTACAAAACCTATTTATGGTCAGCCTCAGTTAGCAGTAAAGATGAAATATTTGTGAAAGAAGTTATTATAGCAGTGCTCGCTTTTCTATCGTTCCTTTCGCATTACGTCGACTTCTAATTGTCTATTGAAAAGCAATTTCATTACAATCATCAAATATGAACACAGCAAATGGTGGAAACTACCAAAACAGAGCGTGAAGAGCTTTTGTAAGAAAAATAAGTGGATCGCAGATGTGGCTGGCGCTTCTATGGTGCGCGAAACATGTACAAAACATTCACTGCTCACAACTCTTAAAGAGAATCTCATCAGTAGGCCTAGAATAAAAAATAAGAAAACAGTGAACGCTAACTTCAACTGCTTAGTTGATAAAAGATTCAGAAAACAAAACAAAACAGGCTAATGACAGCGCAAAACGAAAGACCGTATGGGCGAATAAAATTGGTATGGGTTTGTAATCCGACATTCAATTTTTATTTTACACTCTGCATCTGACATACATGTACATGCGTGATGCGAACAAATTGGCCATGACATGGATTGCGCAATCTTATAAACGGTAATTCTTATAAAATTATTCAAATCCATGCAATGCTGAGAACTGTCTGAATTTTCTTGACATCTAATCAGATTGAGCCATGCATTGCCAGTTCTTAGTTGTCCTGTGAAGAATAAATCGATCACCGGTTAATTATAGGTCGCCCACGTTTTCTTAGCATCTACAGATAACCATAAGCTATTAGACGTTTAATTTAGCAATAATTAGATGTTGGTCAACACTGATTGACAATTCAGTCTCGGTATTAGACCGTATCGGTAGACGAACTAATTAATCACAGCCTTAAATGACTTCCTAATTTATCTTTTCTCAGAGGAAAAAAAATCTTCGGCTGTCGACGAGATGAGAATCCATTTCAATTTCAATTAGGGGCGTATATATGTACCTGCTGCATGAACAACAGGATCCTTTTTGAATAAAATCCGAATCTCATGCTAGGCTCGAAATAGGTCTCCCAACCGCCGCTCCGCTACTTTTCACCAAAATCTCCAAACGGAGCAATTAAGCAGCCCCCTACTCATTGACACCCACAAAACAAACTTGCCTTTAGGAAGCAGCTTCTCATGCAACGCGCAAACGACCAGTTAAGCGAGCGTCAACCTGCCTCTTCCGTATTTAACCTGCGTAGGTAAACAAACAGTAGCGGATTTTAAAAGAGGCCTTTTTGCGGTCGTCAAACCGACTGATCGAAAGAATAGATAGACGACCATTTGCATAAACGGAAAAAAATGTTGAAATTCGACCGAATGCGTTTTTCACTTCGTCCTCTTGGCAGGTGGTTCGCTCTCAGTGACCTAGTATTTCGTTCGCTTCTAATTTCTTATCACTTTACGGCCGCTTCATTAAAATCAAATAAAAGTTGACGGGCGAGCATAATTCGTAATTCCGCAGTGGTTTATTCGCTTCGCTGGCGCTGCTTGTTCCCCACGCATCTGCATGTAGGTATTGCAGAAGCAAACTCACTGGGAATTGCGTTTTCGTTTTTAATCTGTTTAAGACTTTGGGCAACGGTGGGATTTCTGCGAAGGTGTCATGCGGCGAGGTAATTAGCAAAGCTTGTATGGGGAAAAACAAAGAGCGTTTAGCGGTTATCATCTGCATTATTCTTTCATTCGTTGACGAAAGTTGTTTGACTGGGAGGCACTATCTGGAATATCTTTTCACTCTTGGCTAACTAATGACAAAGTTTCCATTTCGGGCGGTGATTTAGATGAAGCTGGTTTCGATGATGCAAATTAGCCCGTTTGTTTCGAATGGTTGTACTTAAATTCGTTGGTTAATTGCATCCATAAATTCGATATACGTCGTGCATATTCACACTTACGTCAATTGAACGCCGATGTACAACGTGGATTTTCCTCCAATCCTCCTTTTCCTACTTCTGTGTAAAACTTAGTAATTAATACATCATCATACAAAATGGCATCAAAATCTGAGTACAGTAATCACTATTCGTGTTTATTAAGTATGTCATACCTGTGCAACAAATCTATACGGTATAAAAAAGAAAGTAAACAATTTGATAAAATATCTGAATCTGTAGTTCTAATACAATAGCTGTAGTCAATGAATCACCAGGAACTTCAAGTTCTGAGAATAAGCAATTGAAAAACAGAATAACGTATGTAATGATGATATTTTCTAATAATAATTTCAAGCTATATTATTTAGCAATGAGAATAAATTACATGTATTTTGTTTGATAAGTTATTTGCTATTCATATGTCTATGCATTTCCATATAAATCTTAATTGATGTTTCACTGGAATGTATCTCCTACATCAGTTCATTGGGCTCATGCTTCTGTGGCCAACACTCAAGACTTGCAATAAATACTCAGCTTAAAAAGTGGTAAATAGAATAGACGTTGAGCAACCCATGAAATGTTCTTAATTCTGCAAAACGTCCTTCTAAGTTTATCGTCATTTTAGCAGGGTTGACTGAGACTCGTTCATACTTCAGGGCCCAGCATAATGTCACGAATTCTGCGAAGATAAAACTATAAAACATGGACACTTTATACTCATTCAGCCACAATCGCAGCAGCCATCTGGAAAAGCATTCGTCTGAACCAAATTTCAAGATCGTTTCTGTCAAACTGATGCGGGGGTGGATGAATTGAAACTCTTTATCACGGCCGGGTTGAACCCATTTAGCGCTGTATATAATAGCTATTTTATGATGATGTAGTACTAGAATTTCGGACAACAGTGTCCTTGAAACGAGACGTCTCTGTGCCATATTTTCAAGAAGGCATAAGCATTTCCTAATAAAGACACAATATGTGTTGCATTGATTGTCACTCGCAATTGTTGTCTCCCGCGGTTACTTATGTTTATAGGCTATATATTCAGCTTTTTAGTTCGAAAATGTCATGTTTTCTTTAAATAGATTACGCTAAATATATGTGCGCTGAAAAGCCGTTATGCAACTCCGATGGCTATCTTCGCAGATATACTGTAACTCAGACCCTAGCGGACAACCAATCCTACAAGGAAAACAATAAATTTAGCAATTATAAGTATTTGAAGCAAAAACGTGCGAGTAATTTCTTTGCATGGTTGGCCTTGAGGCAGTGCCAACATTACTCTCAACATTACTCTTGTATCTCTGCTTTATATACTTATTATAATTGCTAAATATACTGGTCGTGGATTATTCGTCAACGAGAATTTTAGCTTTGGCTTATAAATTCCAAATTGATTCGTTTATTTATTATAAAAAAAACAAGAAAAATGAAAAAAAAAAGTGTTGAGACTGCCTAAAACGGAACTTCTCTGCATGGCAACATTGCATTGCGGATTGCTTATTATCCCAATCTAATAAATTTTTGTACATAAATAAACAGGATACGTGTATTTTGAAACCCTGCTGAACGACCAATTCTACATTGGGAAAAATTAATTTAGCAATTACAATGAGTATTGGAAGTAAAACTGTACGAGTATTGGTCATAATTACTCTGTAATTTTCGTGAAACAAGAATACAGACTAGCACCTTCTGAGATTCTTTTTTATTAATTTTTCAATCAAATTCTCCAATCGCATTCCGTGAAACAATCTGTTTGTGAGTCAAACGCTTATTATGCTCTAATCGCTGCGATTTTATACTAAAAAAATGCTCTTTGCACGGGCTTTGCATTTGAAACTCTGCATTGAAACTGCACTATGAAACATTACGACAAGAACGCAATTCGTTTGTTGAAAGACTAAACTATGTTTGTTGCAATGTAACCAAAAAAAGAAACAAAAATCAAGGACTATACGTAGTGTGCGGCCACTCGGGTCTCGACAAGCCCATTTTCATCGACATTAAATCGAAAATGAGTCGATTATCGTACATGTTTTTTGCGTGCACACCTTTATCACCCATGGCGATCGTCCGATAAGCAAAAAGCTTTACCATGGACTGGATGAAAGCAGCAGCTCAGACACCCATGCAGCAGATAACAGAAACTACATGTACATGTGCCATTGCCCAACTCTCACACGTGGTAATTCCTATTGGAGCTCTGCCATTTCAATTCAAATGCAAATTACTGAACTGGGAAGTCAAGAACATTTCGCACGCTGTTACGTAGCGGGTAGGTGGATATGTCGCCCAGATCGAATCGCGTTTAATATAAAAGCGTCGACCTTAGCCTGCTTCCATATCTCGGTTAATAATGGTTTTGGCACATTCCTGGATCGAGTCATTCCTTGGAGCGCAACACGCCCATATCGCCGGCTAAAATGTAGATCGGTATCGGGTGACACGACAAGAGTTCAAGAATTTTGCAATAGGCTACAGCGAGGTGACAATTCGATTAGTTGGGGGTTTTCAGGGGGTCTCTACGTGGGAAATGACAAGAGAGATTAATCGCTTAATTCATATATCTCCCACGTGGAGGAATTCGCGCCTGTCAAGGCTAGATTAGGGTCGGCTATGGGCTAAGAATGACACATAGTGTCTCGAGTCGACATTAACAACGCCTGACATTCCCCTCCGAACGCTGTGCCTAGCAGACAGTGGGTGGGCATTGCATGAATGCTGCTAGGTGACCACGCCAGTGCATGTCGGTATTCTGCTTCCGGTCACCGAAATCGGGCGTTTGAGTATTGCTAACTTGCTGATTAGCTTAACAAGCGTGGTCTGACATGGCCAAACGATAATCTAATACAAGTGTTCGGCAGATCTTTACTTGCACAATACTGGGACAAGGCGAGAGGTACTAAGCATGGGACTGTTTCATAAATGTGTGGTGGAACTTGTCATTCCAAATAAATCAAAGGTTCAGTAATTCGATAAAGCCATATGTTGGTTACCACACTGCAGAGCAAGTGGTAATCGCCTACTAAATTAGGCATATGGATTCCATAACATGGAAAATATAACCCTGCATACAGTTGGGGGCTGAGACTGAGTTGAATTGAACTCAAACTACTATCTCAGAGGCATGAGCATAAAGGCGTTTGAATCTTGAAGCCGTTCTGTCCTTGCAGTTGCTATCGAGTATTTACATGTAGAGTGAAACGTATTTTAAAAGGGAAATAGGTCGATGAAGATACAGCCTACAATTTGACAAATGACAGTCCAAACGTTGGTAAAACGTAGCAGATTTATGAAAACAGGTATTTTGATAAGCTATTTGAATAAACGTGCCCCTAAAGAGCATGATCATTGGACATAGAGGTTTTCAATTCAAAAGAAAGAATTCGGAGAGGATGGAAGCCTTGGGCGAGGTTAGTTTTTATAAACATAAACAATTTCTAATGTGCCTGCATTTTTATTAAATATCCATGCATGCATCGAGTCGATTCATTTCCATCGAATATAGTTCATGGACATCAACCAGCAAATATTACATATTTGAAAACCGCCTGACGTTGACATTCTTCAGTCTTCACTATGTAATGCAGTTTAAAAACCTTTAGTTTGCCAAGTGATATTGCCTCAGATACTGTCTTAACTTGCATGATTTGGCACAGGTTGTTTTTTGTTACCTATATTTGAGCAAAGGCGCTTGGTGGACAAATAATTCACTAACTACCAATAAAAAAACTAACTATTCCATGGGCATATCGTAACCTTTCACCCTTTTATCAGTTCTAAAGAAACCCCATCACTGCGAGACATGTTTTTAGCCTACATAACACCTCACTATCTGCATCGAATTAGGCATTCTGCATGCTAAGTAGGTTCCTAGCTCACCTATAAAGCTGGTGGGAATTTGGGTTTTATGCGTGTCAGTCTGACAATGCCACGCTTCGATAACATTGAGATTCCGAAATGAAAATATTTGGCGTAAATAATAAACATGAAATCGAATGTAGTCATGATCACCTAAATACTGTAGCGTTGGCGAGGAATTGCTCAATATTTCGAAAATCAATAAGTGAAAAAGCTTTCAGGTCTGGAGCGCGGTTTGATGGTACTCATAGAACCTTATAGGATTTCGGCCATTGTGCAACGCGCCATCAACAAGGTTGCACCTGTCAGCTGAGAGCAATTTGAAAACGAAACAAAGTCTTAGTTGCCAATCGATGGAGAAAATGGACAACACCCTATCACTCTCGAATAAAGAATTGTCTCTCTTTGAGAAAATTTTGTTAACACGAGCGGACATGTAGAAGTGTAAAGGCCCAGATTCTAAACTAATAACCTATTTAGCGACTGACTCAATTCGCCTTGAATTGTATTTGAATTGCGAGATTGAGCTCATGGGGCTTTTAGCAGCCCTTTGGGTTACGTTTCATTCGTGTGATTGAAGACTTGCAATCGCAAATTCAATCAATCACTTTATTAGCAACGTAATTTCTTGCGTGTAATCAATTTAAATCTCATCTGTAAACAGCGGCTTTTGCGTGTGCTGTTCATCGAATGCGGATAAATGTGCAAAATTCCTTTGTAGATTAACGTGCATTCCGAACGGATTGATGGGCAATTTTATTTGGAAAATATTTGGAAAAAAAATACAGATAATTCAGAATTAGATGATATAGGCAAGGCTGTCGATGGTAACGAATACGATACTGTAGTCTATAGGAATTGTAAATGTTATGTAACATTGTTTTTGAATATATTTAGCGTTTGTTGCCTGAATGTTCTTAAAAGGCCGTAAAAACATGCCCACCATCAAACAAAATATTACCCGTACTTTTTTGCTTGAAATACGCATTATAATTGCTAAATTTGTTTTTCGTAGTGTTGAGTTGGTCGCCTATCTAGGCTTCAGCTTTGTTTCATAATTTAAAAATGCCCCGTTTAATTATAAAAAGAAATTAGAAATTTGAAAAAGGAGGTTGCGTAAAGTTTTTTTAATTTCTTAATTTTGTAAAAAAAAAGTTAATAAATTTAACAAATAGCAATATTACGCGACCTCTTAAAACGGGGCTTCTCTTCATGGCAATCTTGTATTGCGGGTTGCAGATCGTAATTTTTTTAAATTTCTAAAAAATTGTATAAATAAACGGGACTTTTTGAAATTATAAAACAAACCTGAAATCCTAATGAACGACCAATTCTACAATATAGAAAATGAATTTAGAAATTATAATAAGTATTTGATACAAAAATGTTCGAGTAATTATTTTTCTTGGTGGGCACGCTTGGCCCTGTAAAAAAATTGAAAAGGCATTCAAGAAGAATTGTCCAGAAGATGTGCGTGAAAAACTCCACAGAATCATGCTGGTGTTTAGGTAGATGGCTATGAGTTGTCCTCATTGAATAAATTAATAACTACTGTCATTTTATTAAAAGTCGACATCCTCGACATGACTTTGAAATTAATCAACGTAAACAGAGCGAAAATACAGAAAAATGATGGAAAAAAGGCAAAATGCTGTAAGCAGCAGGTGACATACTGCAAGAATGTTAACTTCGTCAGAAGTTAGAAGACCAGATCTAATTTTTTAGAAAAAAAAAGTTTTACTAATCCAGATTATACACCAAGCTGTATTAATAGAAAAGAATAACTTTTCAGGTTAATATTTTTGACTAAATTCTCTAAAAAATACACTTAAAATACGTGTATAATATACATTTTTACTAAGGATGCCAGCGGGTGGTATAAAACACATCGCATTAATTGCACTCATCGCCTGACCTGATTGCAGCTGACCTCAGATGCCATTCCGTTCGTTAAGACTTTAAAAATCAGTCCTTCATATTTCGCCCAGCTGTTCATTTATTTTCGACTCCGAATACCTTTTTTCGCACAGCATTCATTAAGCATGTTGGCCGATACGGATTCGCTCGAAATCCATTAAGAGTCTGAGAAACT
>JAQIXS010000478.1:0-45761 GCA_034700785.1 Rossiulus vilnensis | reverse complement strand
GTGAAAAAAACCATGAATAATAGTTCATGGTTTTTTGGCGAAAAAAGCGTCAAAAAAAAGGCAAAAAAACGTGAAAAAAAGCGTCAAAAAACGTGAAAAAAACCATGAATAACAGTTCATGGTTTTTCGGCGAAAAAAAGTGTCAAAAAAAGGCCAAAAAACGTGAAAAAAACCATGAATAATAGTTCATGGTTTTTTGGCGACAAAAAGCGTAAAAAAAAGGCCAAAAAAAGTGAAAAAAACCATGAAGAACGACAAAAATGACACTTGAAAATGTGAGAACGACAAAAATGACACTTGGAAATAGAAAAACAATAAAAATGACACTTGGAAATGGATAAAACTATATAAATGACACTTAGAAATAGGAAAACGATAAAAATGACGCTTGAAAATGGATAAAAGTATATAAATGACACTTAAAAATGGGAAAAACGATAAAAATGACACTTGGAAATAGATAAAAGTATATAAATGACACTTGGAAATGGGAAAAACGATAAAAATGACACTTGAAAATGGATAAAAGTATATAAATGACACTTAGAAATGGGAAATACGATAAAAATGACGCTTGAAAATGGAAAAAAACGATAAAAATGACACTTGAAAACTGGAAAAACGACAAAAATGACACTTGAAAATGAGATAAACGATAAAAATGACACTTGGAAATAAGAAAAACAATAAAAATGACACTTGGAAATGTGAAAAACGGTACAAATGACACTTGAAAATGAAAAAACTACGTCCTCCTACTACGTCCTCCTGGCCGCTTCACAGGTCAGGTTATAGGGGGATTGGCGCTGCCTTATGGGTAGGGAGGTGTTTACTTTCATAGGCACCGGCCTATGGGCCCTACGCCTTTTAGTGGCCCCGCGACAAGGGATCGAAATAATATTGAATTTGATTTTGAAAGAATTACAATCATAATTTTTTTGATTGTTTCTAATAAACTACAGTAACTCCCCACCTACCACATGGCATATCACTTGCCATGATATGATTAAAAAAAACTGTCAAACTGACCACTTTGCTACATAAATCACCTCCCTATGTTGACCAATTTTTAAGGGATTTTACATAGTGGAAAATATACTGCATATGTTGCGGTGAGATCCTTGTGGATACTAAACCCCCGTTAACAACACTTGAAACAAACTTTGATGAAACACCCAAACCTTGTGTAACCTAACCTGAACAAATCAAATCTAACATTACCTTTCCATTTGCAAGCTAAACTTTTCAAAAACATACCGTGATTTCGCCTGCAACGTATTTGTTAGCAGTTCACCAAGGTAACACCAATACAATGTTACGACAAAGTCTGGATGCTTCCTGCCATGATAAGCTCTAATAAATATTACATGAAAGGAAGGGTTGTGGCACCGTTCTCAGACTCCAGTGCAATGGCGCCAAAGAAGCCTTGGGGTCGCTTGAAATTAGCCATTCTTGGAGAACGGTAGCCAGACGAAGACAAGGAAATATAAGTTATTAAGCACTTACTTGTATCGACCCAGGGCTATATCAGCTATTTAGATCATAAGTGATCTCACGTTTTGTGTAGTTCTTCAGCAGGGAGTGAGGCATGCATCAGGTATTTTCCAAATTTCTTTAAAATGTTAAAGAGACTGGCTGTGTCATTAGTTCGGCCTTTTCTTGAATATTGCTGTCCTATTTGACAGGTTCGGTCAAGCACAGAAACTTGCGGATAGTTGCCAGATTTGTCAAGGAAGAAATTCAAGTGAGACTAAAGCATTATTCAAATGATCCAGTCTCTGATAGGACACGTTGCAGTCAAGACGGGAGGCTTTTAGCGTGATACTTTTTGAGAAATGTACCTTGTTATGAAATGCTAAATTGGTGAAGGGAATCTTGCTTGTAGAATTGCATGCTTATTCCGACCCATATTATTGGTCTCATTTCCTGAATGCTATCAGATGCAGATATTCTCGATCAGTTTTTTTTACATATCAGGATTGGCTTAAGTAACCTTAAGGCTATAGCCTTACGTTTTCCTCACATTTGCTCAGAGTGGATTTTAGCCAACATTTGCATTAAGGAGAAAGGATTAACAAAGGATGGGATTGGGTAAAAGAAAAGGTTGGAAATGTTATTTCCAAAAAACTTGCACAAAACTCAAATGATATAAATTCTAATTTATAAATTTTACAAAAGAAAAGTTTGCTGATTATACACTTTTAGAACAATAATAAAATATCAAACGGGAATTTGTATTCATATTCAGAGTTATCTTACACTAACATTTCAAATCTGGGTTTGCATTGTTGCATTGTTTACTCTGACCTGAACTCCTTGTCGCCTTTGGTCTAGCACAGCTGCATTGTTTGTGAAGAGCTGTTGCAAGGTTTCACATTCATCGATAGTTGTGCAGTCCTCGATTAGAGAGTCCGTCTCCATTCTGAGCTTATTTTTAGCTTCCTCAACTGAATCGTTTGTGAAAATGTCTGTACACGTTTCCTGAATGTCATTCTGAGCTTCCTCCAGTTGCAATTGTTCTGTAGGATTCTCTAAAATGATTAAATTTTCGAAATTACTGCTAAAACCCTCATGCTCTCCAAGTTTACCATGGAGAAACTATCGGAAGTTTCACATAAGCAGTTCGAAGTGCATTAAAGCGAGCAAAGAATATTGTAAATGCTGGCAAAAAAAAAACCTAGCTACACTACCGAATTCTCAAAGAAATTTTAGGTGAATGAAATCTTTAGAACTTTTTGTGTTAAATATCAAACCCATTTTAACAAGGCTATCAGTTACAACTTTTGCCAGTTTTATACTTCTTTCAACATTATCCTGTTTGGAAAGAATTTTTAAACTAGTGTACATGTAGCAACCTTGGTCACTGAGAGAATGCAGACATTGAGGAAAGGATGGAATGATTAAAATACGGACAATGGAAATTAAACAATTTTTCTTTCAGAATTTTGGTTGCAATTTGCATTAGCAATGGGCCCTTATCTTTAAACCAGGTATAAGAAAAAGCATCCAACCAACCTTGCGCCACATAAAATATGATGGGGGGAAAATCCTCAGTTACCCCTGTTGTGATTTTAACCCACACATCTTCATCCAAGGCACCAACCGCATTATTAATAACAGTTTCGGTGAGAATGCCAAACTCGCGCCGAATATTTAACAGGTCTCTCCTCGTCAATAACTGAGCGCGCCCCAGTTCAGAATTTCGAAAGGTGTTCAATATGTCTTCAAATGGGATGTTGGTTGCCAGTTTATCAGCTATGGCTTTCCTCTGCTCGTACGACAATCGTAAATGTCCTAGATCACTATCGTGCCCAACATGGGTTTTATGAAAAACCACGCGAACATCTTCCGAGTTCATAGTGACCATCATCCTAGAGGGGCAGTTCGAATTTATTTTGCAGCTTCCTTGGGCTTTCAATTTTCGTTTCCTTTCTACTTTCGACGGCCTGAATGAGCCGCTCCGGTGGCAGTAATAATTCACTTGATTGAACATTTTCGTCTTCCTGGTTCCAGATTTTTTGATGAAAGACGACTGCGTGTCTTTCTCCACCGATTCTTTCCACGCCTTGAAGTCTTCGAAAGTTGCAAACTTCAATTCCTCCTTCAGCAGCACGATCCCATGAGAGGCGGCAATATGAGCGTCGAAAACTTTTCTCGACATGCATTCATACTCGCAAAGGCAGCATTTCATCTTTGCTTTCGGATAAAACGCTTCAGCTTTATGTATGCTGCGTGCGTGCCTATATAAATTTGTACTGGAGGAAAAACATCTTCCACATTCTGTGCAAACATGCACCTCTGAGTTCGTTGAACGATCATTGTTAACTATCCCACTTTGCATCGGTTGGATGTCAGAATTTCCTTCTACAGGCTGCTGCTAAAAAATGTTTTTAAAAAATGTACATATACTCGCATAATTGTGAGTATAGGAACGTTAGTTTCAATAGCAAGAGTTAGTTTATAATGTGCATGGTCATCGTTAGCTAGCTAGGATGCCAAATAATGATGAAATCGAGGTTGGCTCAATTTGATCATTTTTAATGAGGCCCAAGCTTAGCAGGTCAACAACATACAAACAATGGCTTCATCCAAACGGAGCTTTAATATAAATAAATTAAAAATGCGATATCTTACAAACGTGGCCACAAAACAGCTGTATTTACCTACCGTGACTGTTATTAGGGCCGCTGCGTCTGTAATGCAACGTTTCAGCCTTCTTTTTCCCACCTTTACATTTATTGGAATATGTACCTTAATTAAAGAATGAAGACAAGTTTACTAACCACATTACCTCGTCAAAATAACTATTCCATACCTTATTTGCTGTTACGCCTATTTTCTTGTCTTCCTGGGTGATCTTCGCCATAATTGACAGAGGGACAATTTCTTTTCCTCCAGTGCAAGCATCCAAAAAGAAACATCAACAATATATGGATTGACTATGCTCAACTGCTGCTGATTATGTGTTCAATGTTCTGATGTTTTTTGGATTGAACACAGAACATACTCCACGTTCCTAAAAATTACAAACGTCCAACTCCATGTTTGCCAACAACAGTTGCGAATTGTACCTGGATCTAGAAACCTTATGAGGGCGTGATGAGAGGATGTCAAAACAAAACAGTATGGGTTAAAAATAGCAACGTCGAGGCTGGGTTAGGTCGGGTTTGAACATAGGGTCTCGGGGGACGTTTCCCTCCCGGAAAACAGGAGCTGGAGGCGAACCCCCCGGATGTAATGTAGAGACAACGTGAACATATAGTCGCGCGCTAGGGTTGGGTGCGAATCGAAAAAGCAACTTATTTTTTTAAAATAAAGACTGACATTTTCAAATTTCGCTTTTGGCCTTTCCCCTTAATTTAAAAAAAAATTGTATTGTAATGTTTTAAAATGTACGGATTGCCATATAGGGTTTCGAGCCTTTTACTCAAAAGCATTTACAGAAATGTAAACAATACTCCATAATTCGTGATTATTTTTCACCAAAAATTTCCCCAATAACTTTACTAATAATTGCATTTTTTTGGGGGGAAAAATGTAGTTTAAAATATGACGAAAAGTCGGTACTGAGTTTTAAAACTGCAGGTTTTTGTAACCATTATAAACTGATCTTACCATTTTGTGCCAATTGGCGAATGTAATCCGATTGATCATGATTAAAACTGTGTAATGAAAGGCTATTTTTAATGTTTTTAATAGTAAGACATATATTTACAAATGCTCGACCTCCCTCGTGTATAACTTGGGCCAGCAACCTTCTTACCAATATGGTCACTACTAATTTTGTGGGAACACAACCTGAGGAAAAAGAAACTGTCTAAAATATGTTCGTTAGTTAAATATTTGCAATTTCAGTGACGGTCAACAGCTTGCATCGATCGCCGACTCCGCCAGGTGGGACTTAAGGCTAGCGGCGTGCACCGCGATCGGCAACACAAAAACAACTTTAAAATATATTTTTCGGGGAAATCTCTGTCGGGGATAAGAAAATTTAAAACCTCTTCCGAACTAAAACTATGCTACTTGAGAGAAATCTATCAACTTTTCCACAATTTTATTCCTCGTGGGGCAGCGACCATCGGGTGGAGAATTTCGCCTCCAAACGTTCGCCATTAGTCAGCGAAAGAGCGAAGAAAACAACGCGTTTATAAATTAGGTGGAATTTTTAGTCTTTTTAGATATGCGGCCTACGGATCCTGTTTTTATAGCACGATCGAACAAGCCGTTTAAAAATTTATATCGGGAATGACGGAGAAGAAACGAATCACGAGCCGGACCATCGGACTCAAGGATTAGTGGCGCCTTTGATGCGCTCTAACCGGCGCCTCAACATTTCGACTGGACCACCGCTCGTACCGGAAAGTGAGCTTAAACCCTCGCTGCTATTGCTGTGGGTCACCGTGTAAACCTATAAACATAAAATGAAAACTATAAAAAGAGAACGAACCCTATTTCAGTTAATTTCACACAGACATGAACAGTTCCCAGCCTTAAAATTTTTTAGCTTATTTTAATTAATTTCCCATAGTTGTCCAATAGATTCCAAGTTATTTTTTTTATAATTTGAGAATGTCCCACTTATTTATAATTAAATTAATTTTCCTATTGATGAAATCTCAGCGGTTACCTAATCTCATGGGAAATTAATAGGATTGATTACCTAATCTCATACCACATTAATAGGATTGCATTAACTGTACAGAATGAGACCAACAAAAAAATAATACCACGAATGCAAACTAACCGTCGATGTATGACTTTCATGTTGTGTCATGCTTTCTTCTTCACAACGCGTTTGAGACTCCAGGTTTCCAGAAACAGACACCGCCTTGGAAAGCGTTGAACGTGACGTTTTCGACGACATCACAATTCCCGACTCCATCACGTACTACGGTAGAATAAAAAAGATATCAATTTAAAAAACAACAACGCCAAATTCTTGGTAGTTTTTTAATTGATTTTTCAGACTTCATTTAGAAAACCACCCACATTTTAGACGTTTTATATGACCACTCGAAAACCTGCAGGCAACGTGACTTTATTCATCTTCGTTTAAATATTAAATTTCAGCACGCGTTGACACATTCGATTCGTTAATGCTGAGCCAAAATAATGCCTACCATACCAAAAAACTGCACAAATTTTCTTAAAATACGAAATTGCGAATAAATTACGCTATTTATTAGCTTGGAATTTGTTCAATTTAAGCACCGAGAAACTACTTAAATTTGCTCAATATTATTTCCATTGCTCAAAACACCCAAAACATCCCTTGTGCAATTTGTCGTCCAGCAGGGTCTGCATAATATTCTTTAAGCTGTGAACGGCCCGTTTAATTAAAATATTTAAAATGAAAGATATTCCTACGCAACATCCAGAAGCAGGTTTATTCCCTAGATTTTTTTCAAATTTAATGGGTTTTTTAATAAATAAACAATACAATTTTCAAATGATAAAAAATAACGCAGACATACAACATAACATAACATTGACATCATGACTTTTCCATGGCTTCGATTACTCGAGTTTAGTCGATTACTCGATTATTCCAGTAGGCAACTTAACTATGCGAACGCAAAAGAAGTATTGATTATAAATTTTTCTGGCTTTCTCAAAATAAATCACTATTCACTGACGTTATTCCTGACTAGTTCATGACTTAACAATCTCCCTGACAATTCAAGGCTTTTCGGGTCTTGGAGAATCCTGATGCAAACCTTGAAATTTCATGAAATAATAATGGACTTAAATTGCGACACTGCACTTCATACTCGCCTCCTTAAAGCCGCACTTTGCCTTGAGCTGCTTCAGCCTCTCCAAATATATTGAAGCGTTTGTGTCCGTGGTGGCCGCTGCCTGAACGTACGCCCCGCTGCCCATAGCGCTAGCAGTCGCCGAGGGAATGGATCCCGTGGAGTTGCTTAGCAGATTATGCTTCTGTAGTTGGCCCCCGGCCGATCCCTTGCCCTCGTGCTCCAGCTCGATATTCACCAAACCTCGTTCAATGTAGCTCTGGAAGAACTGGGAAGACTTGCACAAAAACGGCTCAATGTCCGCCTCGGGGTAGCGCTTTTTGAAAACGTATAGATCTGCCAAACCCTACAGGCAAACGAATTCATGACAAATCAAGAAAATGCAACTGGAGACATCAAGGCTACTTCAACGAATTCTTTGTTCATACCTCCTTGGTCTTATTCTTCGAGCCAATTTTTTTGAAGATATCTGCGAGGATTTCCTGAGTGGTTTTCGATAATCTCCTCGGGGAATGGCGACTCTGTGCCACAAAAAAAAATGTAAATTAAGGCCGTGCCAAGCCTGCAACCTTAAAAGGTTAGATTCCAAAAAAATGCAAATTATTTTTTTGGCAAATGAGTTATTAGCTTGTTATTTGTTCAATTTAAGCATCGAGAAACTACTTAAATTTGCTCAATATTATTTCCATTGCTCAAAACACCCAAACAATAGCAACAATGCCAAACAAATTCAGTGTGAAACGTTTTTATTTTGTATAGTGTTTATGTTTATGCAACTATGCACAATAAGCTCTTACCTCTTTTCCTCTAAATACCACGTGCTCTCCAGACTGTTCCGCTGCAGTGTTCTGCTCCCCAATGACAGCGCTTGTCTTGTGCCGTACTCCCCCTTTCAGAACCTTTTGCAAATATGGCTCAATCTCAGAGTCTTGCAGGTTATCGATTAAGGCGAGGTGACTCATGATCTAAACAATGAGAACGGTTAAAAAAATAAGTACCGACAAGACATGTTGCGCATAACTTTCCGCAGCCCTTCATATTTTTTAAAAAAATCCCCAACGCACATGAAATAAAATTTCAATGATTCACGGCTATGCCAAAATGCAATATGAAATACATGAACACAAACAACGAAAGAAGAAATATGAACATTCCAAAGCATGCCAATGCAACTGAACGTGCCAATTCAATTACCATTTAAAACTACACATACATTTTCCTTTATAAACATCCGAATAATTTCATTATCTCAAGAAATGAAATTGAAAACAAATTACGTCATAGAAGTTAAATATTTTGCCTATATTTAATTATACACTATTACATCACGTTTTATATGCTTACGATTATTTCTATACAAGCTCTTTATAAAAATAAATGAAAGTCGTCATGCACGAATTACTTGTAGATCGTTTTGGCACATTAAGTTTCCAAATTTAAATAAATTCAAGAAATTATTTTTCTTAGTAACATTAAAGTCATTTCATTGCTACACATGTTGAAAACATTGAAGATTACCAACTAAAACAAAATAATAAATAAGTAAAAGAAATTAAATACTTAAATCTGTTTAAAAATACATAAAATACTTTAAAAATAATGGCATTTGATTTTCACCCAGACTAATTCTTATCATGCAAAGTATTTTCCAACTGTTTGTTTTCATTAAATTAATATTCTTTGAGAGCTCCTACCTTATTTCCTTTTAATTTGGCCAGCGTGTGTAATATCGTCTTCACCGTCCTTAGAGGCGTATCATTCGTCCGTCCTTTCCAATGCGACGAAGGAAACGCCTTGAGAAATTGGTGAAGGTCCAAGAGGATCTTGTCGAGGTTCATTTCATGGATGATGTCCTGCAGCAGGCGAATCATTTTCCACAAACACTAAACGCGGCAAGTAGTAGGTTTAAGTAGAAAAAAAGTAAGCAAATTGATCGGCCAAATCTTCGAAAGAATAAACGGAAAAATAACTTGGCGGACCTTCATGATGAGTTCGGTGAACTTGGCGGATGAGTTATCGTTCGCAATGCAATCGTGAAGCAGCTTGATGAGTGCACTCATCATGCACGTGTGGTCCGACTTGGCAATGACTTTCACAACCAGCACATTGATGGTCCTAATAACGTCTGGACCCTCCTTCAGATCGGTCAAGCGGGTGTCCAAGAGGATGGTCACCAAATTGTAAACTAAATCCTTAAGGACGTCTTTGGATGCCCGTTTGGCAAGGCAGCGATGATGAAAGAGCTAATTTGAAGAATAAATACAAGACAGCAAACATTATTCGATGATCATTTTCACAAATAGTCGAATTTGTAAGACATGTAGACTCTCGTAAATTTAAATGAAAGGATCCATTAAAAGGATGCCATTAAATTTTTTCCTTGACTATTTCTGTGTCTTTCCAATTTCCCTGACAATTTCAGGTCTTCCATTTGTGGAGGAACCCTGATAAAGCAACAGTGATTTTTGAAAAGAGCTTACCGATAGCAGGGTCATGGTGAGGCACCGATTAAGCGGCACGATGTCAGCTCTGTTGGTCGTTTCATCGCCCATGTGCTTGGTGTACGTCATTCTGTACTGGATGGAGGCAGAGACAAGCAGCTGGTCGACTCGAGTGGCCATCGCCTCGACCCTTCCGTCATCTTTAAGGAACTCGTCGATCTGTTCCAGCGCCTGAATGCATATTTTCATATCGTTGCTGGCGATGTGCGAAATGACAGAGTCCATGGCAGAGGCAGCGTCGTTAGAATTGTTCAGGATCTTGGTGGCCGGCGTGGGTGGTCGCATTCTGGCATGGGAAATCATGGCTGCCCATTAGCATTGTTAAAACAAGTTAAGAATGCAACATTAAAAACGCACTTCGATTCCGGCAGCTTGATCGGTTCGTTCAGGATGTCGTCGATGTCATGTTGCACTAGCTGCGGAATTTCGGGTCCCCATTTGCTCTCCACGTTTTCCAAGTCGAGGGAAAACACTCCCGAGACAGGTCTACTCAACGGAGGGCGGCCTGCAGACAACCTGAAAACACACATTATACAGATAATTGTTTTCCGAATTTTGCTACGCTTAGACAACTAACAAAACTTTGCAAAAACCTCTCTGTAAACTACCCAAACCTGACCTAAGCAATTCATACGTAAACGCGGATGTGACCACGTGATGTTTGATGTGACCACACCTGCTGTTGTCTTCTACGAAAAGATGTCCTACCCGACGCTAAACGCAAGCAATATAAGCAATAATGAATGCTACCTTTTGACCACGGTGATTTGCTCTTCTTGCACTGGCACAACAGGAGGCCGGGAGTTAGCTGCCTGTTTGGACTTGTTCAGCTCCGGCGACTGGGCTTTCGGCAACTGGTTGATGACAATCGGGGCAGGTGGCCCTGATGGCGGCCGGTTCTTCGAAGCCCTCTTGATGCGCTCTTCCAGTAGCCCCATGTCCTTGTCGGATATCTTTTATTTCAAACGGCACAAAAACAATGAGCCACACTGATGCAAAGTTGGGGAACGAATACCGCAGCAAGGTCCTTACCGCGCCCACGTATTTGTACACTTTTTCGCCATCCAGGTAAAAGGCGTTGACGATGCAGTTGAGAGCCGCATTGCGCACACTGTTGTCCCGGTCGGAGATCTGTCGCGCCACTTCCTTCAGCGCCGTCGGAGGGTTGGGCTGGCACACGGCCATCCCGTACATGTCGATAAGGATTCCCAGTTCCTCCAAGCATTCTGAAAGAAACCTGAGTATCAGTTTTGAATGCTGCTGGATGTAAAGGACTCAATTGTAGACCTTTGCAAAATAAGCTGATAAAATTGAAGGGTGCAAAACCATTAGGATGTACCCGACCTGAGCTTAACAAACCGTAGGAGCCATTGTTGCAATTTCTACCGAACACACAATTTGGACATGAATAAGGTTATTTAACGTTGGGCTCATGAAACCGTGTCATTGGTTAAAAAGAGGAGATATGAAAGACAAAGATGCGCTGCAGTCCTACTTACCAGAGATGAGGAGGTTTTAAACGTTTATTGGGGTGAAATATGTGTGGCTCATACGACGTCATGAATTAATTTCAGCAAAATAATTGTTTCATTATGTACTCGTTTCTGCTTTGGTAATTGAAAGTTACTATTGCATAACGACTGAACTTGATGATTTAACGAAGTTAAATTAGTGCCATCTATATTTTTCCCAAAACTATTCAGCTTTTCCCTCTATTAAATTTAAATCTTGGACGTTGGTCCTTTTGGACGTTATGGCTTGGCACTCTCCAATTATCCAAAAAACGTGAAATTTACCAAAATGAAGGAAAAAAGGGAAAGACTTCCATCCCATCGCCGTTATTTTGCCCACCAACCTGTTCTCTGCCTAGCGTTCTTCGACTTCAGTCCCTCCATCAGGAACAGAAACATCTTGTGGGCCGGATACACTCTGTAGATCATTTTGAAGATGGTGCGCACGGACTGCCGCACCGGATCTTTAGGATCGCCTACTTTGAGGATGAGGTATGGGATGAAGGACGAGGCCTCGTAGTCGTGCATGTGATAGTTGGAGGAATACAGCAACTGGAACAGCCCTTGCAGGTACTCCAGGCCCTTGAGCAGGACGCTGGGATTCGTGTCAAAGAACCTCAACGCCAGCCACTTGAGGGCCAGGTCCAAGTTGGCCACGGTTGCTTCGGGACAACTTTCCAAACACTGAAACAAATCAAATGAAAACTTCAGTTTCAAAATCTCGATGAATTTTCATATGGTTTAATAAGGTAGTATAGAAAGGTCTTAAAGAGAGAAGATCCAACTATGAAAGCTTGGATTTCAAAATTCTGTAAACTTCCCAAAATATTGCTTAGCAATGGTCACTGCTTTGATTTTGAAAGTAATACTTTAAGTAAATCACCCACATAAACAATTCTTATCACAAAGCAACTGATGTGTCAACTATTTAGTCTAGCCTAAATTTTTTTTTCCTTTTCAGGTCAATTGAAAAACAACACATGGCTTTACTGCATGATATGCTTTCTTAATTTTTGAAACATGCATTTTGAAAAACAGAGAAGTAATAGCTTAAGCATTACATACCTCCAGATAAGTTTCGATCGCTTTCAGGTGAAACTTGAAATCGTTATGAAACAACTGAAACAAGAAGTTGCGGTTGAAACCCGCCGCGGTCATTTGTTCCTTGAGTAGCTCATAAAACTCATCTCGTGGAGTTGTGAAGTTCCACTTGAGCACCTGAAAAGAGCGCCGTAATTTCAAAACTTGAGTAAATCGTGAAGCGAAGGAAACGACGCGAGAGAAAATCGCACAGACCTTTAACTTTTGCTCGTCCATTATCCTGTGTTCTTTGAGGTTGTTGGCCATCATGTGTGGTGACAAATCGACGTCTTCATCTTTCTTCTTCCCCGGGGCGGATTTAGCGCCCAGCTACAGATTACAATTGGTAAGAATTTTGAAGATCTGAAGATTTTCTAAACGCAATTCAACTTACCCTCGTTTTCGACGGTGCCCTGTTCGTTTTTCCCTTATTTGCGGCCGACGCCTGTCTTCCGTTGCCAGAAGCGTCGCTACTGCAATCTTCAAACGAGTTATTGACGCCCGATGTTGGAGAAGGCGAGCCCTGGGCGGTGACCTTGTTTCCGCCACCCCCTCCGCGCACCGCTTTGCTGGGGTTGGGAGGTAACTTGGCCGGCAAACTGGGTTTGGCCTTGTCAAGAGCCGCCATTACTTGAGTTTTCGAAGTTGGCTGAATTGAAAACGAATTTCTGTGTTAGATCAAATATTTGCGTCGAATTCGAATTGTACCCAACAGACAGATGGTAGGGAATTCTAAACAACGAAAACTGGTGGTTGACGGAACCCTCATTGAAATTAAATTCTCGGTTTAATTGACCTTTACAGGTTTTTGGGATAAAATATCCTGACTTTCGTCAGAAATGTTTATAGAATAAAATGGAAACAAAATTTACCAATTCCTGAAAATGTGTTATGGAAAATATGGGAAATCCCTATTATAGTTGAAGTGCAGCTAGATACCCCATCATTTGAGCAGTAACATAATTAATCATTTGAGATTCAGCATTTTAATGCAGGCATTTCATCAGATGAAAATGTGCCTGATTTTTGCATGAAAATTTGAAATTTCCTAAACTTTTCCAGGTTATTCCTATGTCCCAGAAAATTTCAGGTTTTCCAGGTCAGTGGAAATCATTTTTGCTTCTAATATTTATTATATTTGATAAATTTGACTGCTTATCCTGTGTAGAATTGGTTGTTCACTAGGGTCGGTGTTATTTTTTTATAATTTGAAAATGTCCAGTTCATCCCACAGCAAAATTAAATGAACCTCCAAATTAGGTTGCATAGTGGAGATGATATAATGGACAACCATTTCCACACGATAAAAAAATAAATTGAGCGATTACAATAAGTACTTGTCGCAAAAATGTGTGAGTACATTTTGTGCATGGTAGGCACGTTTTTGGACTGGCATTATTGGAAGTCGAATTTGCAGAATTCCATTCATTTGATTGTTTTGTCACTCGTGATTCAAATTCAAAGAAATCTAAACCAAAACTATTCCAGACGTTTTTTGCCCAATTTTGCTACCGAAACATTTTCAGTACTTATCCCCATAATATTACTTATGAAGAAGAAAACCATGGGAAAAATACGAAAAACATTTCTTTCATTACCTTCAATTTCGATGCTGTTCTGGCCATTTGCTCATAGCCTAAATGAATCATAAACGGCAGCACAGCATCGTGGGCCTTCTTCCTCACGTCACCGCTGCGGTCCTCTAGTGCAGCGCAAAGGAACGGGATGCACAGCGCCATATCGGCGGTGGGTATGCTGCTCGATTTGACTTGCGGTAGCTGCTCTGTCAGCCATCCCAGCAGCTAAGGGGATAAACAAATCGAATTAGAAAATTTGGCTTAAAATGCGTTTGAAACAAACTGCTGCCGATAAAACTGGATTTTTCGGATCGTACCTCGGCTCTAAGCATCGGATTTTCGAGTTTCAAAGCTTCGCTGAGCATGTCTCCTTCCAGGAACGGAGTGATCCCGCACTGCTCCACCCACGCGTTTAAACAGCTGGTGGCAGCAGCCCGAACCGTATTCTGCGAAAGCAAATCGGAATACTTCAGCTTGGACCAGAGGACACTCTACAAAACTATTATTAAGCTGTGAAGAGAACGCTGGAGACATACCTTGCTGTCGCCTAAACTAGCCATCATTGCTGGTGCTAATAGGCGTACGTATTTATTGCAGTTTGGACCCATTCCGGTGCCGATCGTCTGGCATATATTCAACGCCTGAGTCGCCTGTAATCAGCATGAGAAAAAAATAAACAATGCAATTGACCTTTTTCTGGGAATATAAGAGACTAGGGTGTTTTGCGCAGCGGCAATAACTTGACCAATACCAAATTTTTGTTGGAATCCAGCATTCGGGATTTAAAGACGGTCGGCAGATCCCCCAGATTGGGTGTGATGAATTTCACGTCGTTGATGATGGCAGCGAGCTTTTGAAGGGACTCCAAACGCAATTTCCAATTCTTGTCGCCCATTTCAGTCAGGAGCCCGGGAGTAATTTGGCCACTGGAAAAGTGGAAAGCAATGAAAACGATGATCCAAAATTATTGAAGCAGGCAGAAGCTGGTAAAATATTTGCAGGCATGTCGGGTATTTGCAAATGAAAACAGTAAATGTTTTCGAGAAGTGTTTTACATCTTAGGAAAGGGTGGCCAACACTGAATATTGCGCAATATTCTTTCAGATATTGTTGATATTGATTAACGGCTCGCTGAAGGCTCTCAGGCCACAACATTAGATGATTGCAGAAAACGAAGACAAAATGTTTTACGGTACAAGCATTTGCAATGCAATCAAATCAATTCCAAATCTAGCATGAAATGCAAAAAGGGAGCGTCTCCCGAAATGACAAGAAAGTTTGAATAAATGTACCGGTACTGTAGGTTTAAAAAGATTAACAAGAATGTGATACCACATAAGCTTATATAAGAGAGGGTTCATACTACAATTTACCAAATGATTTCCATGCCTTTCCCTGACCAACCCAAGTAAATTTTCCCCGACTTTTTGAGAAAGAGAAAAAAAACATTGTAGCGAAAACAAACATTCAAACATACAGTACTATTCGGACAATTTTTATGAATACCAAACATTATCAATTTCTGAGCAGATCAGCAAAATTCAGGAAAATATTAAAAATATTCAACAACATTTCTCGAAAAATAAGACTACAAATGAAAGATTTAGTTAGCAGTCACATACCAACATCTTTTAAAACATGGCTAGACATTTTTTGAAAAATATTAATTAAGAAATCATCCACTTTAGTCTAAATTTAAATTAGATATTATTAGAAATACTATTAAGGGAATGTCGTTTATGAAAATTGGCCAAAAACTAACTAATCATCGACAATATTGGACTAAATTTAGTATGCAAAATGCATTCCTAAATACTGTTGAGCAAATTCATAAGGATTTTCCCTGACATTCCATGATTTTCGAGCCAAAATAACTCACCTTCCCTTATTATCCCTGACCATTTTTCTCTTTCCCACCTATCAGTGCCCTTCCAGGTACGTACAATCTCAATATGAAGTTCTCAATCAGCGTATACACTTTAAAATTCAACAAACATACCTAATATCAGTTCGTGGAATTCTGTCCACAAAAGCTGCAGCTGCATTTTCACCAGCGCCGCCTTCCCCAGCATCGTCATCTTCTCCAGGCGCTTCCACAGAAAGGCCACGAGTGGGAGGCGGGGGAACCATGCCCTGGACCTTTGAATCATGACCAAAGTCGAGCAATTAGCGAATAAATAATTGCCAGTGCAAATTTAAAGGAGAGAAATGCTTTCATCTCAAGAGCATCAATGTGTGATTTTCTCAAACTTGACGTTTCTGGCCACAATTTTGATTGAATGGATGTTCACTGTGTAACCCTAAATACAGTACAGGTAATATTTAAGGCAATGTAAAGAATTTCTCTTTAAAGAATGCGCAATGAGCCTGTAGCGCTACTGAGAGGCAATGACGATCGACTTACAGGCATCATTTTGAGAGAGGCCTGATAGTCATGCAAGAAAACAGAAACGAGGAAACTGTAGTGAACATTAGCAAACGCAACAATTTAAAAACAACTACTAATTTGTATTTCTGATATCAATGTTTCAGCACTATCATTCTAACACTTCCCAGATTACCCCAAAAAGGACCGAAATAGATTATGCATGACACAAGCGTCTCTTTACCTTTTCAAATTCGGCATCGATTTGTTGAAGCAGAGCAGCTTTCTCGTTCTCAAACAGCATTCGCAAATTCGCCCCCATGTACATGTACATTACTCCTAACAGAGTAATGGCAGACGTTCGGACAGCCTAAGATATTTTTTTTAAATTGTCAGTATTAATCCGTTTCATGTTTAAGTATCATACATTCAAAACTTTCTCATTGACATACCGGATTTGTTGCAGCTAAAGCCTTTTTCACGTTTTCGATAATTGGTTTCACCTGAATTCTAAAACATCGTAAAAGAAAAATGGGAGTCGGAAACAAAATTCAGTACCAGTAAAACGAAAAATGTCAGATGCGTAAAGCAATCCGGAATAATACAAAGAGTAAAGTCAAAGTAAATGACTTAACGTAAGATTAAAAATGCGTTAAAACGAATATCAGACCACATATATGCACATTAAATAGTTGTCAAAAAAGCTATTCACGTCATAAATTTTTTGCCCACTATTTATTGCCCCTGATTGGCCACTCAAGTTAAAACTTAAAAATTATCTGCCTTCATCAATTTAACAATTATTCAACTTACAGTGCAGAAACAACATTCATATGAAGCATTAAGAAAAAATGTGTGCACTATTTTGTGATATTTGCGGCCGAAACCATAACAGATGTGAATTCCAGATTGCTGTTGGGATAAAGAAACGAAATCAACTTACAAGAATCCAAAATCTTTTATCGCATTGGCCAGCCAATTCAACGCCTCTGATTGGTTCTTCGGATTCTTTTGAGCAAAGACAAAATCCAAGACCTGAAAGTGATCATGTATTAACTAGCTACTCCAATACTCCCAACTCCATGACAAACATTGAAAAATGCAAAGTTTATGTTAAAAAAATACTAATAGAACATTAGCAGAACCTGAGTGCTAACGAATTCCAATTTAGTAGCTTCAGCGATGGCCGTCAACGCTTCAGCAGCGGCACTTCCATTTTTGGCGTCGCCAATTTTCTCGGCCAAATCATCAATTACATAACAGGCAGACTGCCGGGTGAGATTCGAGTTTGATGCAAGGTAGGTCACAACCTCCAACTTTATCTTCAGCACTTGGAAGTTGTTTTCCTTCAAACCAGGCTTTTTAAGCAATGTCCTTATGAGCACCTGAGTTGGAATTTCGTCTTTGGTCAGAGTACGAATCACCTGCAATGAAAATAAATTCGTACAACAACTGCTAAGGATGTGGATAAGAACTGTAACATTAAAAATGTTACATGTATGCTAATAAATTATTACACATGAGATTAGTAGTAGCGATTTTACAGATCGTAGGTTTTCTGGATGAAAATAAATTGCTGAATCAGAATTTTTACACCTCATATTTCTGTATTCCTTATGCTCCTAGCAGCTACTTTCGAAACCAGTTCTTTTTCGAAACCAAGTTTCTTTCAAATACTCATAAGTCTAAACAATTATTTCATTGGCCAACTATAATTGAAATAAAGAAATTTTGCATCTACATCTTCCAAAAATAAGATTACAAAAATGTTATAACAATTACATAACTATGATTTTTCAAGTTTTTTTTTAATTCCTGAAAAATTGGATGTTTTAATGTCCTTTGAAACTGCAACATTGCAGGAAAAACGATTCAAGCACAAATATCACCATGAGAAAAATGTGCCCATGTTTAAACAAAAACTACTTTTCTGAATTCAGAGCCTTTTTAAAGTCTGATTGATACACTTACTCCCATGAACTGCTCAACTGCTCCTAGTCGAGTTTTCCAGTTGGCATCAGCGAGACCAGAAACAGCTTCTGGGGGTAGAAGTTCGGCTGCTTTCTCGTCTACATCTTCTGGCTGTAATCAAGTAAAAATATGCACCTTTTGAAACAGCAAGCCGGTTTGATTAAATAAGAAATAAAAAGGTACTAGCCAAGAACTCCAAGCCATATGGAGCCTTCCCAATTTACAGTAAAAAGGAAATAATGCACATTAAATATACCGTCATATCAATCAAAACCAACTTACCGATAACTCCTTTTCCATTACTTCCTGTGGAGCTGCTTTGGTCGGTTTTTTCTTACCAGCGGATTTCCCCGCAGGAGGCTTACTTTTACCTACTGGCCGCGATGCCCTTCCTGCAGCTGGTGCACTCGCACTCTATAATACCAAATTATTCAGCCATGGGATAGCGAATTATTTTTTCAAAACCACAAAGCAATGAAAAGTTTTCAACAAACTCACCCCTTTGGCTGAAGCTTTGGCATCAGGTTTCCGCGGACCCGCCGCTGCAGACGCTGGTGCAGAGCTAGCCGCACTTGCTGCGCCAGCTTTGGGCTTCTTACGCTTCGGACCAGTCACCACTGCCTTTTCGCAACACTCCTTTACCTGCGATCGACAAACAGCGAGTCATTCACGGCGTGTTTCTTCGGTGTTTGTCAGTTTCAGTAAGTGCAACAACCGTGTTTCACCTTTGTCATTTTAATCGCCTCCAAATCAGTCAAGAGGGGCATTATCATCTTCTCCCCGACTACCTTCATCGCGGTACCCAAGGCTTCTGCAGAATTATCGCGGACAGTTGGATCAGGATCGTTCTTCAAAATCTGTAGTTGAAATAATAATAATAATAATAAAAGTGTTAAGAAAATCATTAATAATATAAAGCAGTTGCAAATTTCCATTATAAATTCAGCACTGGAACATATTCTTAAGGAATTTTTCTTAATTTTCCTTGACATTGGGGTACCAATTCAGCTAGATTCTCACCTTAAGTAGAGATTCACAGAAAGCTTTCAGCAATTTCTTCGTAAGAATCGCAGGATCACACCTCGAAAACGCCCTAGCAACAAAGGCGGCCGTTTCAGACTTCACGCTGGGGTTCTTATTGTCTAGAGCCTCCAAAACATCTTCTTGGATAGCCTCCAAATTTGTCTGGGAAAAAATGAAACAGATAAAGTAAACGTGCTGTGAACTTTAAATTTCGCATATAACAAGCATTTTTAATGTCAAGGCAGGAGAACACTTACACACAAAAATATTGCATCGATGGCCTCACGCATTGCTAGCACCACATTTTGCTTCTTTTCTTTAAACTTTTCCAAAACGATGGACACGCACTGAAAACCGATTGACAAGCGTGATGTGAAATCAACACACAAAATGACAGTAAACCCAAGCGTTTAGGAGACACTCACTTGGCCCACAAACTGCTGAAACCGCTTCTGCAACCCAGCAGCCAGTCCAGCCAGGCATTTGCCCGCCAAGGCAACAACCATAACATTGGTGTCTTTGTTTATGATCTGAAAAATAGTATACAAAACATTTGATTTAACGTACTGAAAAACTCATATTATTCGCCAAAGACATGGCGGTTCTATTACCTTTCTCAAACTTCGAACCAGATCGCCATAGTCCCCAGATTCTAGTTTCATATTGGCTGTCAAAGGGACAAGCAAATCCATGGCCTCCTTTCTCTCCTGCCACTTCTTGGCTTCACACTTCTCGTAGAAATCCTTTGGAAGCTTTGACAGGATGTCAACAGGTTGCATGAACTCGTACGGGTCAATAGCCACAGCGGCATCTGCTTCATCTTCATCATCTATCAAAATGGAAAATATTACACCCAAAAGTTCTTGTGGAGTTATTTTGTGAGTGAAGTGCCATCTACATCTTTCACCGATGAAATTTGTAATTGCTGACCAAAATCTAAAGTCTGATATTAATAAAAACATTACATATTTCCTAAAACACTTGCCTTCAGCACCATCTTCACCGTTAACTTCTTCAGCAGCCGCTTTGGCCCTCAAAGCTTGTTGCGAGCGAAAGAAACGACAAGGAACCACTTTTTCCGAGGTGAGTTTCTCGAATTCAGCTTCCAATTCCGTTAACTGCAATACGTCAATTAAAAGATCTGCTGAGCAACGTTTCGAGTCGATGTCAAAATTTCAAATATCAATATTTTTTTCTAATGATCAATCAAACACCTGCATAAAAGTTAAAATGGTTGTGAATGCAACTTTTAATTTACCTGCACCGGCTTGAGGCTGGCCAGCTGAGGCTTTATGGCAGGTCCGACCCATCGGTAGATTTCCACCGTGAGCGCCTTTGCCTCGTCTCTCACACCCTTGTCTCTGTCTTCCAAAAGCGTGGGCAGTTGCTTGACAATCGGTTTCAAAGTGATTACTTTGGATCCAAAGTCTCTGAGCGCAATTCTTAGACACTGAATGCACGATACAACTACTTTAGGCGTCTTGGCACCAAGCCCCTTAATCAGTTCGTCCTGAACAACTTCCACCCTCTCGATTTCAATGTACATCATCACAATTTCCATGGCTTTCTCTTTGGTTTTGGCTTTGGGGGCTCCCAAGCATTTGGCGATGATGCCTGCCATAACTTCGCCGCAGGTCCTACAAAAGCAGTTAATTTTACACTAAGTATAACAATTAACCAGCGATAAATCGTGCACATAAAACCAGCGATAAATCATTCCCGCCTGTGTGTTACTGCTAGATCAAACAAAACCAAAACTTGTGATAACTTGAATAACCTACTCATTTATGTACAATGCTACGGTGACTGTAATTGTGACAAACTGATCAAGTAGTAAAAAGATTAACCAAATCCTATTGGAAAATCCTCTGCAAATTCCTCAATTTACTGAATGACTAAGGCTAAGCACTAAATTACTTATGTGCCAAAATTTGCCCTTATAACAGTGAATGATTACACACTAATTCTACATACTTTTAAGCACTGAATTACTAATAACTTAGTCAAGCATTATGGATGAATTTTGACATTATGAAAATTGCCACCGATTGGTTGCTAAGTGGGGATTTTGCCTAGCAGGAAGGTTGTTTACTTTCATTTTGCGAGAAAATTTGTCAATGGGGGTACCTGAGGGTAAATTGGAAAACTCCGATTTCGTTCTGTTAGTGAATAGAGCAAAAAGTAAACCAAGATTTGGGAGCTTGCATACTCTACGTGCCAAAATATTATAACAGTGAATGATTGCATCGCATTCGCTCGTTATAACCAAGTTTGACTGTAGGCCTACATATCAGAAATCTGAATTCAAAACTTCTGGTATATACTAAATTGGCCCTTAAGTCAACTGCCATATTTGCTCGCATATAAGCTGCACTTTTTCCCAAAATTTTAAGATAAGGTGACTGTGATGGAGGTGCGGCTTAAACTAAAGTACAATTTCAGCATGTGATGTATAAGCGAGCAAATTATATCCTTTCATTTTTGAAAAAAAAATTTAGATTGAAAAGGTTTCAGAATGACGCAAAAAAGAACGAAATAAAATAAGAAATCTGAATATACCAAATTAGCCTTTAAGTCAACTATCTTTGTCGATAAAGAAAGCAAAGGTCCTTACTTTCCAGCACATCCAGCATTTTCGACGTAAGCCAGCACTGCTTCGAGTCCCTTCTCTTGAGCAACTGCATTGCTGTCTGTAACAAACTTCTTGACTAAGCCAAGATATTTGCCCCATTCGTTGCTTTTCTCGTCGATCGTGTCCTGAAAAAGCTTCGTGGCCGCCTCGTAGCCATTCAAACGGGCCTTCCACAGCTAAGATAACAACGGCTATTAATCTCCACACTTGAGGAAACATTCGAACAACGAGTAGGTTTCCAACACACCTTATGTTGGCATCGGTCTTCTATGGGAAGCTTCAAATACTCCGTGTCCTCCTCCATGGCGTGGTCAGTCTGCAGTGATAGAGAGGAAGGGCAATTAGAAAAGCCTGATGTTCGAGGACAGAAAAACGCCTTTTTTCATGGCCAACCAACCAAAAGATATCCACACCAAATAATTTCTACTAAAATACCTACAACATTGATATCACGATCTCATTTCTCCTATTAGTAGGACGCAATTAAGTATCACACGATGCACAGGTTAGCTTTACATTTGAGGTTAATGGTCATCGGCGACACTTAATGTAAATGCAACCCTCTCGAACAGTCGCATGTGTTTACATAAGAAACAGGTATTCACACCTGGCGAGTGATAGTGACGCTCAAGTACTCAAACCCAAGATCAAAAGCTAATTATAGTTGACTTGTGTCGGATGCGTCACCGAGCCAATTTCATATTCATGGTGCACTGCACCTGGTTAAGAGTAGAAAAATCGACACCAGAAACTCCCCTGAAGATTAGCTTTTCAGAACGAGGAGAAAAAACTGGGAGAACCTTTGGGAAAAACTCGTTCTTGACCTAATTTGGGGCTGGGTTGATCACATCGAAACAACCTCACCCACACGTGCATATCAGCAGACCAACCTACTACCCAAATTTCGAGCCATCTAGGAACTAAGGTATGCCATCAGAATTTGAAGTGTTAGGCATGGCAGGCAAAAATTGGGACAACTCCTACAAATGTCAACCATCTTGACCGAGATGGAGTTAACTCAGGAGCCACTTTCACGACGATGGTACAAACTATCTGACCATAACAATGACAGTTGGTTTTTCTATTAGTCCTATGTACACTTTTCACTCATTTTTATCTTAGATGACAGTCTGCTGATTAGTTAGTCAAGCCAGACTTATGGTTATAGTTTCTTATTTCTTCACTACCTCAAAATATTTGTCCTAAGCATCCTTTAGATATTAAACGAAACATGAAATTTAAAATATAATAAATTGTTGAATTCAAAGCAGTTATTGAGACGCAAATTTCACAAAATTTCAGCCCACCTATAATAGAATAAAATAAACTGGACTCGTACCAGAATCAATTTTCACACAGACAACATACAAAGGAACTGACTGCTACATTCTCATAAATTATATTAAAAGAAATGATCAAAAGCCAAGGTTTATCCAGTTTACGACAGAATGTTATCAGATCACTGATATCATCGGGTTTCCATAGGTCTGGGAAAGTTTTTGGAGTTTGGTCACAAAGCTGTTAGTCTGTTTACTGTTTACTACTACGATGTCTCAGGATTTTGGAAGGATGAATCATTTGGGAATTTGCTGCTCTCTTGTAGGCTGTCATTTATAGTCTGTGTAGCTTTCACGTAAAATAATGGGTAGCAACAAACTACATTGGTAATATGAGAGTACAAAGTAGGTTAGAATTGGCTGGGGAACTTCAGGTCACAACAAGGTGATAATGAAAGCTCACGTTTGGCTATGTAAGGTAAGATAACTTAGGATTGATGAGAATACTGACATCGAAAGCAATAAATCAGACTTTACTAATTTCAACTTATTATCAAGCGGTCAAGGCGACGGGAAGTAGAGGACTAGCCTAGAGGTCACAACGCAAGTATGACCTCAAATTCAAATTCGAAATAGCACTATCCCCCAATTCCTGTTTTGCACATATTAGTGACATATTCCATACATGTACATCTATGGTGCGTTCAGGCTAAACCACTTCGTTAAAAAGTAATAGAAAATACAAAGCACTGCCAGAAAAAAAAATTAATTTGCAACTCAACATTATTGGGTGACACTTTCATGAACAGTGAAAGTGATAAACGGTTCAGTGATCAACAACAAGTAATCATTACCTAAATCTAATCTTCCAGCGGCGCAAGGGACTATCATTTGTGAAAATATAATATTTAATTTAGTCAGGTCTGAATACATTTCCAATTCCATGCAAAACAGCATCAACTGGTACCACAAAATCAGCCGTTAGGCTTATTCTTAAATGCGTTTCAAACGAGTCAATTTTTCCCGAATCACGAAGGGGGATATACGGTACGATTTCCTCAAAGTGGAGATGACTTACGAGCGAAAGTAACGTTCAGACGAACAATATTTCAGAAATCTTACCTGATAAACGAAGAATTTCTGTCGTGTTTTTATCACAGTACGAAAACCTTTTACAAAATAGAATCGTCTGTCAGTTGAGGGGCGCGGCCTCACGTTTGAATTGCTGTCAATCGTGAAATACGCGATGGCGATTGGTGGTCAGTAGATCCTCTTGGTTGACGGCAGCGTCCTCTACTGTGAATGATAGTTAATGATTTTACAGTATGTCACCAAATAATCATATCTATCCATACTTTGATCCATACAGAAACATCTACATATATTTGATTACACATGATCGGAAACTTGAAAACTTATAAACTTAAAAACTCAAAAAAATCCTCTCAAACAACTCTACATTTTCCCTGTGGCATTCTCACAATCAACGTTTAAAAGATTCTTAAAAAATTTAGAATTGCAGATGATGTCATAATGACTAGAAATGACAGGAAGGTTAGATGCAGGCAAAACTTTTTATTGTATCAAAAAAATTATATATCCGAATATAAATGTTTTTCGAAATATTATTGCATTATAACTGAATGGGGTCAAACCATAAGAAGTTCGCCAAAAACATAACTTGTTCACTAATATCTCGTTTATGGTTTCGCATATTAAACGTCATTAGGTGTAAAGGTGTCGTTTGAACGAAATAATAACAGTGCCATTTATATTTTTCACGAAACTATCCAGCTTTTTCCCTCTCCTGAAAAGTTGACTTTCCTTTATTTGAATTTTGCCTCATTCAAAAATGGCGCTGAGTTCTTTTTCCCAGAATTCCTTTGGATGAAGAAAACAAAACATGGGCTAGGCCTGGTCTCTCCGTGTCGTATTTCGTTTCGGGCTCAATTTCCGCGGAAAATGGCTAAAAACAAGGCGGAAAACGGTCTTGCGGCTGCAATTTCTGGGGTGGTATCTTGCATTCAGCTCCAGACAGACGCGATCGAGGCAATGTTCGGCCTGCACGACTGGGACAGCGACGACGAAGAATCGCTCATCCTTTTGGCAGGTCCCAAAGGTTTGCTGCGGGCTCCTGGAGAGAACACAGACAGCAGCAGTGACAGTAGCAGCGACAGCAAGTCAGGCTTGAACTCTACCTCGACAGTCGACGGACGGAGAAAATGGGGAAAACGAAAATTGTCGCCGAGAGGTGGCGCTTCGGAGGCCCCTGTCTCCAAAAAGGCCAACCATCTTGGATATTTCGAAATAACTGTACCTCTGTACGCTGATGCAGAGTTCAGACAGAGCTTTCACCTTTCCAGGCACGTTTACGAGGTCCTGCTTCGAAAGCTGGTGCCGCTGATGGTGCCCGCAGCCAAAGATGCCCCCCTCCGCAGCGGCAGGCCCCCGATTCCCCTGGAGAAGAAGATCCTGATCGTTCTCTGGTTCTTCGCTACCCAGCAGCCCTTTCGCCTGATCGCCGAGCGCTTCGAGGTGTCCAAGGCCTCGGTGGAGGACAGCTACAGGAAGGTGGTGGCAGCGCTGGTACAATTGGGAGACGAGTACATCCGGTGGCCCTCCGCGGACCAAGCGGCGCACGTCGCAGCGCAGTTCGAGGAGAAGACAGGCTTGAGTCGACTGCTCGGGGTGATTGGCACGGCACGGTTTGGCCTGAAAACAGCCAAAATGGCACCCAAGTTCTACTCGGACCCAATGCTCGGAGGGTGCACGGTCACCTCCCTGTTCGTGTGCGACCAAAGCATGCGCTTCTTGGACTGTTACCCAGGTCCTTATTCCTGTTTTTCAATATTGTCATTTTAGAATGTGCTGGATTAGGCGAGAACCAAGCATTGGTCTGTAACGTCACGTGATGTTTGATGCATGGGGTTTTTTGACAGGAAATTCTAATTTGGTGGAGGAGATCTTTAAAACAAAACCACCGAGGTGGTAGAACCTCACATTCAAACCCACTTGGGAATTCTGAGCTCGTTCGGATCCATACTACTAGTATTTTTCTTGCATGCCATCAGCCGTAGGAATTCTCTTCTAAGATAACAGAAATTCAGCTGGACAATGATGATAGTGACCATCAAGATGAATTATACAAAAATAATGACATGGGTTGATGGATTAAAACCCCCTACCACCCGGCACATCCTTGCTGACATTATGGTATGGAGTTGAACTAAAACGAACCTGAAATTAAGTTACAGTTTCTGTAGGCTTGCCAGGATCCCTGTCGAACGTAATGGTTCTGCGCAATTCCAGCCTCCATGCCAGCATCCTGGCCAATCACGAAGTAGTGTTCCCGGGCGGCACGCATCTCATAGGTAAAAATCGTTCACACCCTCTACGAGCACGTGGACCGAGTTTATAGATTACGATTCTTTTATTATCACATCCAGGTGATCCATCCTTTCCTGTCGAACCATGGCTGATCACGCCCTTCCACGACGATGGCGAACTGCCACCAATCAAGCAGGCTTTCAACAACGCGATCACCCTCGCTCTCAACACGCGCCACAGAGCAGTTGCGCTACTGAAGGGCCGCTTTCCCAGGCTAAATAAGCCGCTTGGCATCGGGCGCCTGGATTACCTTCCGGCATGCATCAACGTTGCTTTCATCCTCCACAACGTCTGTCTTTCCGAAGACGAGGACGATCAGGACCAGATTCAGGAGTACGTGAACGTGGGATGGGAGTCGGCAATTGCCGAATTCAAGGCAACTGTTGGAATGGAGGCCGGTGACGCGGACGTCGATGCCGACCCTGATAGGTGTCTGCAGGGATGCGAGAAGAGGAACACAGTTTGCAATATGTATGCCCAAACATGCTCTCGCTTAGCATGAGTAGATAGTGCTGACCACTCACTCAGTGTGGCACATTCATGAAATACATTGTATTTCTAGGGATAAAGTAGCCAGTTTAGATTGAAATTTTTGTTCTCATAAATTAGTGAAGGCTCGTAAGAAAGGCAACATGCCTCCATAATAACTTGCGAGCAAAGAAACTGGCCCACCTGAAGGTATTAAAAAAATGCATTTTGTTCAGCAAGCAGAAATCCAATTTAAAATCGGAATAGCTCATTTTGCAAACTATTTAAAAGCACTTCCAAATGCACCTAAACAGACTAGAATTCGACTAGTTTTGCAGGAGAATAGCTTGAAAATGCAATGCCATAAATTCGCACCAATTGTACAGAAAATGTATTGTGCTTCAAATAAATTATGCAAAACATCCTTGAAACTTTTAATCTTTATAAATTAGGCGCTTTTTAAAGAGCAATAAACTTTACAACGAACTATTCAGATTTTAAATTGGATATCTACTTGATGAACAAAACATTTTTAATACCTTTAGGTGGGTCAGTTTCTTTGCTCGCAAAAATTTATTTATCTCAAGTGCAATCCGTCTTTATAATTTTTATACAGATAAATAAAAACGTCCTAAACGATGTGTATACTTTATCTATATTCCATTCCTTAAGGGCATTATTGCAATTGGGTGAACTCATTGGTGGATGCAATCCATGTTTTGTTATTAGTGTTGTTTTTCTGTTATTTTAGCCGCATTGCCTTATTTATAATAAGACCACTGTTGCTCCGTTTTGAATAAATATTCAGTATGAACTAGTTACCACAGATATTTTCAAAAATTATGAAAGAGCACTTCCTGTATGCATTTGGTTAACACAGGAACGGCTAGGACGGCTAGTATATGGAACGTTTGGAAAGTACCCTGCCAACTTCACCACGTAACCACCAGGATACCAGGTAATTACATTAATTCAACTAAGTACCCTGGTGTCAGCAAGGGCATGCCATATCGTAGGGTGTGTAATCAGTTAATCAGTGGTTACCACCGCATTTTGATGCGGAGTCTATATATGAGAAGTCAAATTTTCAGTCCACAAATCTCCTTTATTTAAATTTCAAAAAGCATTACCTGGCTGCTACTCTCATTTACCGTAGGGCAGTACATGCCACGCTTGCAATTGTATAACAAGTACACTTTTTGGTGGTCTCCAAGCTTCCAAAAATTAACGTAATCCTAGAAAGTTAATATCAACCATCTATGGCCAGTTAATGTGATCCATAAGGTGTGTCTACAATAATTACCATCAGCAGTAATAGGACGAATCAGAGATGACGTTCAGTGGGAGCGAGCAATGTCAGAAAAGAACTGCAAGATATCGTCAATAGAGAATTCCAGGTGAATCATGGAGCCGGGGTAGCAGCGCTCTATCGAATTCTGAATGTACTTGTACTGCCGGATGAATTCTTCCTGCATCGAATGCCAGACGACCTACGCAGGTCAAAAACACAGAAAAAAATGAAGAAAATTATCGGTAACACAATTTGCGAATAAAATTCAAAGTTGTGCAAGATTGCCGAACACGAGCACGTTACCTGAAGAAGGTTCTCCTCCTCCGTTAGGTGTTTCTCCACTTTCCTATACAAGCTTTCCAAACCTTTCTTCACCTGAACAGAAATCAAGTTTGAAGGGAACGACTTGGAAAACGGAATTCTTTCTGGGAAGATATTAATTTCAAAGCTATCGACCTCCTTGCTGGGATATTCCTTGATGACTTTTCTCAACTCCTGTTTGCTGAAAGCCAACTGGTAACCGATCTCCTCTTCCTTCACGCCTTGGCCCACTTTGACTTGGACACCCTCAAAGAACATCTGGAAGATTACGAGCAAGCCTGCATTAATCGACATTTTTGGATATTTTTCGAGCAATTATAACGACTTCGGAATCCTAATTACCCTCAGGGATATTGGGCTACATTTAGTAGATACAATTTGTTTATAAAATAATGAAATAAATCTAGGTCGCAAAATTCCGTTTCCTTAGTTTAGAACAGTTCCATTGGAAGAGCCACTCAAAACCCCCACTTATAAATTCAGCACGAGTATGTTCATTAGGAATTTCACTGACTTTCCCCGATTCTCGAGAGAGAGAAACCGGACTTTTCCCCTAACCATTTTTTTCTTCTATGACTTCCCCCTACTTCCCAGGAGCGTACGAATCATGTGGAAACCTACGTTTAGCTTTTCCAGAGGCCGTCCGAAATACTCGGTGACGTAACCCTGCAGATGTTCGTTGTACTTCTGCTTGGCCTCCCTGCGCACTCCGTCCAAACAACTTATTTTAAGTTGGGATAACAGGGCTGCCAAGAGACAGACACATAATGACAGAACTCGAGAACTTTAAAAGAGTAAAAAAAATCTGGAGACCCCAGCTCATTTTTACCGTACAAGTGATGAAAGTTTTCTGAAAATATCAATCAATAAAGCATTAGCCGATAATCCGAAAATAAATGCATACAGAATAGTTTGTTTGGCCTCAGGCGTACCCATCATGACTACTTCTTTGGGAGTTTTGCTCTGTTCTTTGGCTATTCTTGGGATGGCGTCGAACATGGCGCCCACCAGCTGCACGTACCATTTGTCCAGGTAGTTCTTCCTCTCAGAGCCGTGGAAAATTGCACCGGCATGCTGGGCAAATTCCTGTAGAGTTGAATAAGAGCGCGCGAAATGAATATCGCCACGGTGCTTTCAAATGCATCGTTTTCAAAATTGAAGGGAAATGAAACGTCAAACTCACCTCAAAATTCAAAACAAAAGGTAAAATGCCACATCTTGATTTTTTGGGAACTTTTGTTTCTTCCACAGATTTCATCTGAGCACTCTGTCGATAACAAATCGTGAGAAGGTTAAAGATGAAGTGATATTTTACTAACACGATGAAAGCTTTAAAGAATTTACTTGATTGCTCAATACTATCATTTATGTCGCTTGATTAACACCTCTATTCAGGGCTTGGACAGCTTTAGTCAAATGAAATTCCCCAACATTTACAGGTTTCCCAGTTAGTTAAAAATGATCGTGTCACGAAATTCTAAAAATCAATTACAAATTTTGGATTTTGCCATATAATTCGCTAAATGATTCAAGGTCATGAAATCCCCCGACATTTTCAATAATTTTTAAAATTTCCCTAACATTCTTCGGTTTCCCAGTTAGGGAGTAATAAAAAGGAACGCCATAGGCAAAGATTTTCATAAAATTAATCACGTATTTTGGATTTTGCCTTATATTCAAAGCAGTGAATGATTCAAAGCTATGAAATCCCCTGACTTTCCTAGGTTTCCCAGGTTGTGTGCGAACCCTTTCTATTTATATCTAGCAACTTCTGCCACTTATTTTTGCGAAATTACTTAAACCTATAAGTGCATGTGTTTTATTAATTTACTGATTAATACATATCCATTAGAGGCATTTATTCAATATCATCAATTAATACAAAAGGGCTTTTGCCCCTAAAACGTTGCAAGTGTTTTGAGAAAAAAAAACTAAAATGTAATTCACATAAATTAGCAATGAATTCCTTCCCAATGAAGCCCTTACCATGAAACTGTCAAACTTTCTCTTGACCAGGACCAAGGAGTTTGCAAACGTCATGCTGACAAACGACCCTGTATCCTGTGAGGACATGACGTGTTGACTGAGCCTGACCAATAGGTACATGGAATGACTGAACAAAAACAACGCATTACAGACTTTCTCAAATATCAATATCTAGGCAAAATTTCATAGTAGAAATCGCTTACAAACTATCCAACTTATAGAACAAGTCGATGAAATCATTCAGTTCTCGACTCAGATTGTAGAACAGCGCCCCCATCATATTCCTGCAAAACAGGACTGATACAGAAAATGTTCCAAAAATAATTCTTCTACATGAATCGATGCCCAGTCAGTTTACAAACCTCAATTCATCGTTGATTTGCTTCCTGCGTGAAAAAAAAAGGAAATTGATAATCAGAGACTACATTTCAGAAAGTCTGATTTTGCGCAATGTTAATTTCCAGTAAATAAACTAAAGCTCAACTCTTTCTTCTGGCTGGCCATCAAGAATTCTTCGCTGGGTGTTCGCACAAGGTTTCCACTTGGAAGCGCCAACTAAAACAATCCGAAAATCGCACATGTGAAATTTCAGAAAAATCTGATTTAAAATACATAACAGCTGGTTACTTGCAGAATTTACCTGGTTGGTCGAGGGCGTCGGGGGTGCGCTTGAAAAGCTTACGTCTGACGCAATATGGAAAAACTGAACGCAGAACTGCTGCTCCTCTAAGCACACTGGTTCCAGCTCGCACAACAATTCTTCCAATATCTAATTTTTCAAAAAATATATGTGAGAACATGAGTTATTGTGATTTTGCTTTTCAATTTCTCATTGTGATTTTTGCACTTTGAAATTGTGAAATTCTTTCATTTGGCATAAAGTTAATGCAAGCAATTTTTTCTAATAAAAAAACAAAATGTGAAATAATCGCCCATAAAAATGCAACAAACATTTTCATTTAATTAGAAAAACATCAAGCATTTAACAAACATTAAACAGTTTTCAAAAATGTATCTGCTATGTAATTATGAAATTTATCCTCAAAACGAATACTTAATAATAAAAAAACACTTCCTCAAAACTTGCTATAAAACTAATGCAAGCTATCTTTGCATAAAAAACCAAATGTTTAATTGAAAATAAACCTGACGGTACAGCAGACATTTTTATTTAATTAAAAACCAGCAAACATTTTTTAAAAAAGTTTTAAAAAAAATTAACTCATTTTATCATCAAAACGTTTTTCTTAATATTAAAAAAACTAAAAACACTTAAGAAGTCCCTTTCTCCTCAAAATTGTTTATCAAATAAAATCTTATACCTTGTCGAATTTATGCCTTTCCACCAGATCAAGGTCTGAACCGAGCATTTCCTTATCTGCCCCTAGCAACGAAGACAGTCTGGATTTCCCAGACGATTTCCCCGTTGCCTCCAGACTCGAACGGCTCACCTTGTCTAAAACGAAAATTTCAAGCATCTCAGAACATAGACATCTAAAACACATGCCTCAAGAAGTATTTTCCTGCTATTCACCTCTCGTTTTTTCGAACAGTTCCCGGAAACCCAACTCGTAGGTCTTCCTGAAAGTATCTTGGTATAATTTTGCCAACTGCGTGTAAACGCCATGGTCACTGGTCTTGAGCCACATCATGAGATCCACATAAGGTCGAAGTTCACGATGGCATGCCCGATGACCATTCAAAACCTGCGATCTTGGCGACCCTTCCAGCGTATTGGACTGAGAAGCGGAATGAAACAAGTGAATACACCTTTACATTTTGTTCCCAATCACAACAATTTATTGGTTGGAAAATTATATAGCAACTTATTTATACTCATATTATATAACAACTTATATAATAGCTGAATGCTGCCATTTTATTGGAATTCTTCCACATTTATTTTAGTTTATATTATATTTTTCGCAAAATTACATTTCAGAACCGAGTGAGTTATGCTTCATGGGGATAATGAAACTGGCAGACCGTTACCAGGGTTCCCAACGAAATGAAATTCGTAATTTCCCTGACTTTACCAAAAATGTTTATAAAATAAAATGTTCATCAAATTTAAGCAATTACTGACATTTTTAATTATTATTTCAAAAGTTGAAAGTGTGCTAAGAAAATAGGCGCATTTTTTTTTTGGGCAGCATCATAAACAATTAATCATTTGAGATAATGGCAATTTAAGGCTGGTATTTTATCAGATGAAAATTTGCACGAAAATTGGAAGTTTCCCTGAGTTTTCCAGGTTGCTTCGAATTCCCTTGACAATTCTAGGTTTTTCAGGTCAGTGGGAGCCCGGTATATATTTAATCAGAAAAACAAGATACGGTTAGAAATTTCTGCTTAAGCTTGAGAATCCCTTCAAGTTAAAAATAGCAGGAAATCGATAAGAATGATAGTTTTCTGACCATGTGAATGAATAAGTTGTTCAAATGGCGAGTCAAGTGGTGAGTGAACTTGGCACGGATTTTGTCGAGCCGCTTCAACTGCTCGTCAATGGCAGCCATGTTCCTCCAGCCTGTTAGTGAAAATACGATGAAACTGATTCCTAATACGTTTTAGCCTAATCTTCTGAGATTAATTGATGGTATAAAGTATTTGGAGTATGACAATACTCACATGGATGCAACTGTACGTTGGTCGCTTTCAATAATGCTCGTGCCGCCTCTGTGCATTCCCTGACTTTAACCAAATGGGTTAAATCGCCTTCCAGTAGCGCACATTTATAATTGTGATCGAGATCCAAATCTTGCTGGGAAAGTGGAGATGGAAAGAATGAGGAGTGGTCAAAACCAAAGGACATGCAAAAATCTCAGGAGGACTTTAAGGTGACAAACCTACCACAACTTGACTCAATTCTTCGTACAGTTTCAAGCTGTTCGCATTTTGAACTTGTATCGAGATATTTTTGTCCTCTATGGTCTCCATCGTTTCACGGATATTCTATTATGAATAACAAAAGCATACAAGATTTTTTTAAATATTGATATACAAGCCACTTTTGAAAATTTAAAAGAGCATTTTTAGAAAAATAAAATGGAATTATTCAAATTAATCATTTCAACAATCGTTTTTTTAAAGATCTTAATTTCCATGTTCAAAATTCTCCAATGAAACTCCAAAATGGTTTCGAAGATTTTCACTCGGAAAATTACCACATAATTTCTTGCCTTTTTACATGATTATAAGCATTAAAAAATTCAGCTGACAGAGCCGTTACAATTTAAATTTTGACCATGTGCGGTTTATCTTCTCCAGGATACACAAGTTGAGGTTGCATTGTTTGCTAGAGCATTTTTCAATACCAAACTTAAATAGCACTTTTGACATGTAACTTTTGTTTTTTTAAAAAAACGAGAGTAAAACAACACCCAAGTTATATCTTTAAAAATTATCATAAAAATTAAATTATTTCAACTCTAAAACTCAAATGCACAACACCTTCACGTAGTGTATCGATTTCAATTTCAATAATGTCAAATTGTTAGTAAAACAAATTCAATGCGAAAGATAAAAAAACTTTAAATTGGAGTACTTATCGTTTATTTTCGCTGAAGATGATAATATTTTAAAAATGTGCAAGGTGTTTGCATTTTTTGATAGAAAAATGAAGGCCATATTTTCAGCAAAAAAATTGACCAAATTTCACTCCACAACTCAATGAAAATAAGTTTTAGGCACCTTCAAAATTTCGTCGTATCCGTCCAAACTTGCTTCTATCTTGGTGGCTTCATCCACCGCATTCTGAATCATTTCCATCAGATTCTGGACCTGATCCTCCGACGCCATGATCGTATGAATGTTGGCCTAAAATCAAATAATAGCCCAATTCCAATTAGGTTTTTTTAAAAAAATGTGGGAGCTGAAATCAAAAGGGAAAAACGAGCAAACGTACGCCATCCAGGAGAGACAGGTCCCTCGAAAGCTGTTCGGTGAATGCCTCAGCATTGCTTACGGCAAATTCGCACTGGGACATGAGCTTCTCTAAATCACTTTCTTCGCGCTCAGTGAGTGCTTGATAGTCCTCTGCCTCGATGATCGCATCCTCCCCCATTGCTTTCATAGTTATGTCCACATTTCTAATCAATAAATTATCTGAAGTCCAACACAAGAAAGTATATCATTTTAAAAGCATACAATTATAATACACACAATGAATTTTATCACAGCAGCTTGTATCACCACTGGGTGTAAGTGCCAATCAAAATAGGTTTATTTTAAAGATTATTAACCTTTTCTACAGTTAACATGATTTGCTCTCGTTAATTAAATCATGCTTCAAATTAGTTCAAAAACTTGTTTTGTAATGAATTTAATTATAAGAAATATATCATAGTTCAACGATTTCTATTAAGGCTTCCAAGGTATCCATAATTTTCTACACTTCAGAAATGATGTCGTTAAAAACCCAAATCGCCTTTTTTAACCACATTCAAACCAATTACGGATTTCAAGATTGTCTAAAATACCTTCGAAGAGTTCCTTCGGGAAAGCAGGAAATGAAGCCTTGTAACGATTACGTGTGCTCAACTGAAAAAAATCCTCAAATTTAGACCAATGTATCAGGTACTATTTACTTATTATTACGAGGCAGCCTTACATTATATAACCAATTGATGAATTTGTTCTTGTCTTGTGCAGAGCTCGCTATCCACTTGTAAACCCGATCGAAATGCAAGTCGAACTCCGGTGAATCCTGCAGGAAAATGGGTTTGCTTATCAATAAGCAATGTCACCAATTTATACACAAATTATAATGGCTGTTTCAGCCTCATCCAAAGATTTGAATCTATTAACCAAAGCATGTTGCTCATAGATAAGTATTTGTAATTACATCACGGTTTTCTTAGCATACCTTCAAGGCATACTTCCCATCTGCCTTTTGCAGGTCACTCAACCTCCACGTTTCTTTTTTCTTGTAAGTGACTTTGTCGGACGATTTATTGTCGGACTTCTTGACGTGGCTTATGGTCACCGACATGGGCCGTTCCTTCGTTACTTCAATAATAAATCGCGCGGTTACGTTAATAAGAGACGATTTCAAGAGCCAAATGCTGATTAAATTAACCCACCGGCAATGCACAGGAAGTTCTGTAGCACTTTCATCTTCTTGTTCGCTTTCGTGACCGACACGAAGTCCACCAGCTTCTCATCATTGGTCAGGAACACTTGCTGGGAGAGTGCATAACGAAGTGCCGTCATGTTTCAAGGCGAGCCTCAGGGGAGGCAACAGGATATTATGATAAATGCAGATCTACACCTCCATCAATTACTTGCTGAAAAACATCAATGGCATCTCAGAAAAGAAAATTTCCAAGTTATGAATGAAACTGATGAGGGGATGAGCTTGATCAAACTTACATGATAGCAAAATGCAAGCCAAAAGTGTCTCCTCAACAATCATCACATACTAATCCCACTGAAACTTCCTGGAAAACACACGATATCTTCAGAGATCAGATCGAACTAAAGGTTCTGTTAGTACAATTTAATTTTTGACCCATCCTATACAGTTAGGTTATTCATTTCAGATTGCTTCATATTATTTTAAGCTGCTTGAAAGCATTATTAAGGCTCTGTCGTTACGATAAGCGAGTTGCATGTCATTTTTGAGTTAAAATGATTAAATGAATAAGGTTCCCGGCGTCATCAAATAATTTTCATGAATTCCCGGATTAAATGGGCGGATGGGCAGGTGACAAACTGCTTCGTTTTGGCATGGCAACTAAATACCTGGTAAGAATAAGCTGAAATAATCCATGTCAAGCGGATATTAAGTAGTCAACGACAACACCTTACCAGTTGACATCATCAATTCAACAGTCAAATCATAAATAAAACATTAGAATCGGCATTTTCGCACCTGGAAATCTTCCATCGACATCCAATCAAATAGTCTGTGCTGCTTGCTTGCAGCGCCATCTACCCGCAATAAATGCAAACACCAGGAACCTTCCCGGAAAAATGTGCAAAACCGCACCACCGCGGTTCGAGCCCAACAATGGATCATTTTTTTTTTAATTTTTAAAAATTTTGATATTATCGCGCACATATTTCTAAAGTGACAAAAGTCAAACATCGTGACTTTCGAGATATTATCATAAAAGTAGTCATTATACACTCCTCTATTAATTATCATAAATACAATAACTTCATAATCCATCTGCAAGTGTGGATTGGCAATATTAACTGTTTTCAAAAGTACGTTTCTTTTACGTTAATAATCTGGGACATTTATCTCAAAAACGTGGTTTATAAGTATCTATAGTCAAAAATTGAAGAATAAAAAAACAATTATAACGTGCAATACATTAAAAACTCTTTAATACGATAAAAATATAATCTTAAATGCTGTAAAAAAAAATTAAAGAGGTAGTCCAGAATGCATCATTTAATGGCAAAATGCTTGATCGATGCACGTGGTTGTCATTACGACTGCATTACAGCGACAGATTCGACATTACATTACGTCAACGAGAGTTTACCATCAAACCCAAAATAATCTTTAAAGGCATATCTGCAATTATGTTGGTCCAGATACTTGAGGAACTCGCCCATGTCCATGTGAGCATGATGGCCATGTGCCGCACCTGACTCGAACCACATTTCCTCGAACTTTGTGAAATGGCAAAAGTCTTTTCTGGCAACACTGATATCGTCTTCGTTTTCTTCTTTGGCGCAAAATATCTTCTTCCAACTCATCTGCTTAATCTGCAACAAAAAACAGTAAATATTGTAAAATTTTCCCAGAAATTTACAACTTCACAGACTTCTCCAGTTTCTAAACAAATGCAAGGAATGCTTCATGAATTAAAAACGTGGAATTTCCTATTTCTCTAGATGCAGGTCTTCAATTTAAATTCAGGTCATGGGAGTCATGGAAAATTCATGTCTTTTAATGCTATCTAAAAATCAAAGGGTAATTAAGTTTGTTTTCAAAAATAAAAGTTGAAAATCCGTGTATTTAAGACATATGTCTTAACTTATCCATTGCATTAAATTTTTTAAAGTTTTTAAAAATACGGATTTTCAACTGAAATCAAAGGGTAATTAACTAACTTTTTTTTAAAATTGGTACCTACAATAAACTGCTGAATATCTGTTCATTCTTTTCTAAATCTTTTCAATTTCCCTGACAATTCCAAGTTTTCCAGGTTTCCCAGGTATGAGGGAACCCTGTAATAGGCGCATTGCCACACCCAAGCCTCAAATCTGTACATAATATCATGACTTTTCTATGACTTTCAAGACTTCCCTGAGAATTCCATGTCATTGTAATTTCCTTGCAATTCCATGCTTTCCAGGTTTGGCATTTCCAAGCCTCAATAACATCGAGTGTTTCTTACCCTCTGCCAAAAGTCCACGCAGTTCTGCGCCTCTCCTTCAGCGCAGATGATTCCCGGCTTCCCTGGCAAGCAGAATCCGGTGATGTTCAAATCTTTGGCAAATTCAAGGATGCTCCTCCGTTTGGCCTTATTGTAAATGTGATGACTGTAGATCCAGTAGCGTTTCAGGTGACCACTCAAAGCCTCTACCGTTTCCTGGACTTCCGGCATTGGAGGTCCATTCGCATCCCTCTTCACGTAGTTTGTGCCATTTTCCTGCAACCACTGCAAGGTGAGGCCCAAGCACAGTTCGCCACGCTCCATATCGTCCACCAAGGCCATCACATCCTGGTTCAGCTGATGCTGGCTCTCCCGGGACAGGCTCTGGGATCGGATGAAGATTTCTGGTTGAACAGCTGGATAGTCGTATGGAAAGGCGCAACATACTTCGTACTTCACCTGTATGAAAAAAAAACCCACAACTTAGTGTAAACTGAAGTTGGTAAGCAGTGCTTGCATTATTTACAAAGTTGGGAGTCTTTTATTGCAAAAAGGTATAAAAATCGTTTTCTGTTTATAAATAAACCAAAAACAGCCTATTTTGCAAAACATTGCCTTCGCCCCGGGTTGTGCAGGAAGTGCACGGCATTATTATTTTTAGTTTTATATAAAAGCTTTGCCTATGGTGGTTGGTTGTTAATATTTCTAAACATAAATGTAAATAAAAAGTGGACTAAAGTTCCTTTTCAATTTTGTATGGAAATGTAGATTACAATGCCTCAATTATGCAGTGTTTTTTAAAAACAATTGCCATGGAGGTTTTATACTTCATACAGTAATACATCTCTATACTTAATTTTAAAAATAAGCTAAAAGTATCATTTCTGTTTCAAGTTCTTCAAAACATTTCACCCAGGACGTCCTTTATGGATGGCCCCCAAACATCACTTCCCTTATATATTTTGCATTTAAATTACATTTTTTCAACATATTTTCCGCACATAAAATAAACATAGCTTGGTGGAGAACGCACGGACAATTAAATGTCCCAATCCCCGTACATTCCGAACGGCCCTCGTTGGCCTTGACTGTGACGTCATCAACACCCTCAATTCAAACTCCTCTGCTTTCCACAAATCGATGCATTGAAAGTAAAAGTAAAATGTTCTTCTGACAATAACACTGAATAAAGAAAACGCAAAGATACCTCTTCGACTTGCAAGTTTATGGTGTACTCTAGCCTCGACGCTGGAAACGGGCTCGACCTTTGCTCCAGGTACGAGGTGATGTCAGCCAGGACGCTGGGGTCGTTCATCACGAACTCACCTGGATTGCAGTACGTGCTCTGCAGCATCTCCACCTCGCTTATCTGCATTTCAAAACTATCCAAGTTGCACCTGGTTTCCGTCGTCATTTTTTGTTAAAATTTTCTCGTTTAGATAACAAACCCACGCCATTCAAAACCACGCTGCCCAAGCACGGACACCTACGCAAACGACGACTCACACTGCCATCTAGTTGCAAATAAACTAACTACTTTAGTTATTAAAAAAAACTTGGTTCATACCAGGACCATTTTTTTGGTTATAAGGGGATCATTCATAAAGGACGTACGGACGTAATTTAATACAGAAAATGCCTCAAAACTGAGAAATAAATAATATTTTGGTTTACTGCTGACTGTGTTTATGATAGGTATCACCATCGATCCAATGCTTATAAATAAATTTGAAAAATTTAAAGTATGTTTCAAAAAGGACCAGACTAGGCGGGAGGGGGAAGTAGTATAAACTGGGCAATGCAAGACAAGGGAAGGGGGGGAAATAAAATACATAATTCCAGGACGTCTTTATGGATGGCCTCTAAGTGCACCAAAATGAATACACATCCAATCTATGGAAAAGTTATAAGTCAGTAAAATAAAAAAACATGCTAAATTACACTGAATATCAAATTATATTCAACATTTTTAAAATTAAGAAAAACCTTCAGGAATATTTATTTTTTCACAGTGTTGATGGAATGTTTTCACTTATTGTTTCACCTCGTTCATAAAAACGTTAATGAATGGGGTATCAATCTTGTATTTATCACCAAATTGGCACGTGTTCAAATGATAACCGATCAACCTAGCAAAAACGCCATTATGCCAGAGATGCAACAGAGCCTTCATTACAAACAGATAAGGAACTTACATTTCTCTTCCAAGGTTATTATTTAACATAACAAATAATTAAGCTCCTTCCAAAGAATACTTCTGGAATACAGTCAGTATCTCTGCAATGGTGGTGGGTGCTGCCAAGTTACAGAAAAGAGCCATCTTTGCAGATTTGGTCTGGCTTGATTTCTGGAAACGTGAAATGTTGAATTTCCGAATTCTGGAATTCACCATAAGTTCAAAAATCCTTTTTTCTTCTTCTGGACAACGATGGTAAGTCTGAAAGAAGACGTTGCAGGCATTACAACACATGAAATATTTTAATTAGGAATTGTTTTCACAAATTAAATACATATTTTACAACTTTTTTTTAAAATACCTTTTTTTAAAAATCACAATTTTACTATGGAAAACGAAAAATGAAAAACAAACCAAAACAAACCTTTTAGTGGTGACGTTGTGTAGAGGGCCAAATGCAAATGCCACCACGGTACATACCAAGCAAATAACGTTGTATGGCATACTGAAATCCGGTGTGGGAAGGACCAGGAGGAGAACCTCTGTGTAAATGCGAAGAAAATACGCATTGGCCGCGACATGGAGCCTGCAAGATTTTGTACCGTTAGTCAAAAGTCAGGAATCTTTTGTGCACAGCACATGTTTAGATGATGTCCTTACTCTGGGTGGATTCCTGAGATGTTTTGCGGCACCAGAGTGTGATTATCTGCAGTGGGGATTGCGGTAGAAATGACAGCCGAACCGATGTAAAATCCATGGTTGGCGTCCGGAGGATAGAGATTCCATTTCAGAAAGGCTTTCTCGAAATGGAGCGTAATTTCCGTCATCGAGTTGGGAGGCAAGGTGATGACAGCCTCCAGCACAAACGGACGGTTATCACCGTGCCGTTCCCTTATGAACAGACTCTCTATAGAAACAACCATGAAAAACCTAATCACACAATGATTAGTGATGACACAATTTATGGCACTTATCGAAATGCTCAATGACTTAAGTGATTTTTTAGCTTAAAAAATTGCACGATTTGGTGGAAGTTCAACACAAATTATGGGTTGCAGCCTATATTTCTCTGATAAAAATTGCAGAGGACTATCAAGTACGTGTAATGGAATGTCGTAGGCAAAAAGAAATTAAATCCAAGATTACAAATAATAGATTTTGGCATGCATAAGTTGATTAGAAATAATAAACGGAAAGCCAGGGGATTTTTTTAATAATAAAAATCACAAATGATGGAACAAATAAGGAAAGGTTTTACAGATTCGGTAATGAACATACTGCTAGGAATTGCTACCATATCAGAGCTTCATGAATGTCTTACCAGGTTCCAGTGTCTTTCCGTTGTTTTCAATTTTGAAGGTGTGGGCATAAACCCTGGCAAAATATGGAATCTGTTCCAGATAAGTGATTTTAAGGGGTCGCTTTGAGCGGGTGTGATGGATGCGGCAATGGATGATACCGGACCATCTCCCATTTTCTATTATATGAAAAAAATCATTACGCATCACTTCAATATGTTAAGTTTCAAACATAAGCATTCGAGTATTTCACCGAATCCTTCAATTACCTTTGATGTAGCGGTTGACTTGAAGGACAGGCGGTCGCAAGACGCCATAGTTGAGGTTACGCTCGTAAACTGCCACGATGTTAACAGGAGTATTTTGCTCAAACTGCTTCACGTCATATAGAGCCAGGTGGACGTTTCTTTCGTTCTGGATTAATTTCATCGGAGGAGGAGATAGCACAAACGGATTGACCCCACTCTGACAGACAGAAAATGATCAGTTATTCAGGTGCTTAAATTTAATGAATTATTCCCCTGACCTTCCCCGACCAACCCGATAACTTTCCATCACGATTTTTGAGCAAAAAACGGAATTTTTTACTATCCCCGATTACTTTTCTTTTCCTTGACTTTCCTTGTTATTGCATTACAACTCAACAAACTGCAACTTGAATGTTCAAAACGGCCCAAAAGCCCCAAACAATACTTGCCACATTCTGAGATAAATCGACGTAAATGAAGCTTCGTGTTGCCACCGGACAACTGCGGAATAAAATAGATCCGTACAGTTTTTTAAAAGACCAATCTAAATTTCCACGGGAAAGGAGGACAGAATAAGTCATGATATTCAATCAGAAATCATGTTAAACATCTTCAAAACAAAACCGTACCGTGCTTAGCACGCAAATGGTCAGGAAATTCCGACACGACAGATAAAGTCTGGCTTAACTCCAGTGCGGGTCGCTTGCACGTTGAATCCTGAAATGTATCAAAAATGCAAAATTACACTAAATTATCAGTGTGCTTGGGCTGAGAAACTGTCTTGGCTAGACATCGCTTACCGAACAGACTTGCCGGACGTGAATCCCTAGAGAATTATAGTGAGTGTTGAACAGCTCCCGGCCATTTATGAGAGAAGCAATTCCTGCCTACAATTTCGGGTAAGAATACTTTCGTAAAAAATCTAATGGCGGAGACTACTGAGTGACTGTTTAAAAACGAGCCTCACCACTGCCGTACAAGGCAACAGCTTTTTCCACGGGGTCAAATTCTCAGTGCAGACAATTTCTCGTGGCAAGGCGGCATATCGCATAAATCTGGGGTCTGAATGGTGGGACGCTGCAATTCCATTTGGCCGAAAACTTAGCGATGGGCTAATCGTGTTTGAGGCGTCGATGAAATTTAAAGACGTGCAGAATAAGCCAGACAAGGCATTGCACAGGCTGACCCAGGAGCCTTCAACACTGAAAATCAAAAGTAAATATTAGAAATTAAAAATTTCACAGCATCAGTGGTGGATGATATGCAATGTGGCAAGTTAACAGGGTTCCCACCGAAATCAAATTCTAAACTTCCTGACTTTTACCAGGCTTTTAGGAGAATTTCCCCGACTATGCCATACATGCTTACAAAAGAAAATGGAAAGAAAATTTACTAATTACCGACATTTTCATTCATTATTTCGAAAGTCGAAAACATTTAATGATCTTTTTTTCAAATCAAAATTAATATAGATTTTAGTCTACATTTAAATATAGAATTTTTTTCTCATAATACCAACAAGATCTTAAATCATGGACTTAAACACATTTTTTTGGAAATATATGTTCTATTAAGAGTACGGTATAAACGAAAATTTGCTAAAAACTAGTTCATCATTACAGGTTTCATAGGATACCTTTTTGTGTATAAAAATTGTTAATAATTTGTACACTGCTAGACTGGGGATAGACTCAGGCAAAATTTTGTTAATGGACTGATGGGTACTCAAAGACTCTTAGTAGACCCCTCAAAATCACAGGCTCACGCCAATTGATCCTCCTGGCCACATCTGCACAGGCCCGACTGCCTTCATCCAAAGCTTAACCTTTTTTTGCTTCTAATAATTATATCATTTCAAGTTTCCGTTTTCTGGCATTTTAGCTGATCAAATTTCCCTGACGTTTGCAAGAAAATTTGAAATATTCTCAGTTTTCCTGGTTGCTACTACTTCCTGGACGATTCCAGGTTTTTAAGGTGTGACAAATGTTGCACAATTGCCATGATGCGGGCCAAATATCACAAGAAATATAACAGAGTACAATGCACCAGTGTATGCTTCTACACAAGCACATTGCAGCTCCCACTTCAAGACCTCTCACACGCCTCAGGACCCGAGTTCACCTTAACAGTTGCTTTTTTGGAAATGAATTAGAAATATTCCACTGAAGGTACTGATGTCACCTAAACGTCATTTAGTAATTCAAATGTTTCGAAATGTAATATGCTTTTTTTTATTTGTGGAGGCCATTGAACGACCCCACAATCATGGACTGCGGGCACGTAAGGCAAGGTGAAAGTAGGAGAGCCGCTTCGGGACTCGAACCCCACTCGGTCAACTCAACTCGATGACGGTACAGGGGCGATTGCGATAAAATGAGTTTCTTCCTAATACTTCTTTGAAAATAGCTTACTCCTCTGTGTCCTTTTTGAACCAGACCCAGAGTTGGACCCCTGGAGGAGCACCAACCACTGGATAGCCCCACAGGGGATACTTCCAAAGCCCCTGAGTGAGAGACAGATGCAACTCTTCGGCGTGATATTTCTCCAGGATTTCGCCCAAAGATTTTGGAAACAGACGATAGTGACAGTCTGAAAGAGGAAAACAAAAACTGTCATCAAAAGTCATTCAAGCTTTAATAGCTAGTATTCAACGATGCTAAACAAATGCGTGTGCTTGCAGGATTCGTTGCTGTTCACATCGATGTCCCATTTGGTGGTGAACTGAAAATGCGAGTGGACATGTCCGTTTTCCAAAGGTTTGATGATGAGTTCCTCTTCGAAAGTGTCTGCAAACTTTCCTTGACCGTCTTCCGAATGCTGCGCTGGTGCAACCCAGAGAGCGGTGCAAACGACGAGCGCAGCAAGCAGAAAACAGCGTGAATCTGGCATCGAAGAGCCCTAATTAATCGCCGTGCTGATGTTAAATTGAGTTTCCGTTCAGAAATAGACAAACAACGATCAGAAAATAAGAGAAAAATACCTGTCAAGAGGCCGAATAGAAACACCAGCCTCACTTCCTCTCCATTTGAAGACGGCTGAAACGCAACCAGCGGCGAAAGAGAAAACTCCGGCAGGTAGCGCTGCGTACATGGTACCATCATTAGCGTTTCTGAAATTTATCGAAAACGAAAATTACAAGAAAAATACCTCTTATTTTAAATTTTAATTATAAAAGTTCTTAAAATTAATTTAAATAATAAATTAAAATTGCAAGAAAAATACCTCTTATTTTTAATTTTAATTATTAAAATTCTTACAATTAATTTAAATAATAAATTAAAATGCGAAATGATGTTTCGTTTTTTTTAAATGTAGAGTTTTCAAATGTAAAAGTCGATTTTCGAAATTTTGCAAATTATCTAAACATCGTTTCGCATTTTTGCGTGAAAAGTTAAGTTTTTACCTTTCTTGATTTCAACCCTCCTAAAACAAGAAATCAAATTTTCTTTTAAAAGACTAGCATATGGCAACGGAAGAAAATATCTCTAATTTTAATTTCTCTATTTAGCTTTTCTTGAGGAATAAAAATGTTTTAGACCATTTCTTGATTTATGCTCTAAATAGAAAATTTACAAAATTATCGAAACATTATTTCGCATTTTCGCGTGAAAAGTTAGTTTTTACTTTTTCTTGATTTCTTTACTCTTAAAATACAAATCAAATCGTGAATATTCGATCCGTGAATGTGTGAAATTATCCGTCTTAATCAGCGAACGCAAACCCTGCATTTCAGTGAAAATTTAGTTGTGGGTGATATGATAATTTCATTTCTTGACATGAGCCTTTGGAAAGCGTTTTTCTGCAAAATTTAGGTAAGCTTTAGGAGGTAGTCCAATGTAAACTAAGCCCCAATTGGGTTACCACCATGACGCCCACCATGCAAAAATAAACATTTGTTCTTTAATTTCCCCCGTACAGAATTATTTGTCCACTAGGATCTGCATTATTTTGATAATTTGAAAATGTCTCGTTTATTTATAAAAATAAAAGTAAATAAACTTGAACAAAAGCGGATTTCTCATTGAACCCACCCCCCCCGCCCCCCAAGGTTATTGCTTAACG
>JAQIXS010000477.1:0-45791 GCA_034700785.1 Rossiulus vilnensis | reverse complement strand
ATATAATTTATGATGACTAAACTAAGCAATAAATGTAATGTTTAGATGCGGCATGTACATTGACTCTTTTTCTGCAAGAATTCTTCAAATTTCATAAAAATGAATCTAGTCATAAAACTCATAAAATGAAGAAAAGTTCAATTAGCTGCAAAATAACAAATTAAGAACGCGTAAAAACATGGGAATTTCAATCTAGTTATGTTGTTTCTAAAAACGAGTATACTTATTGTTCATAAATGGCCCACTGAATATGGGAGGATTGTTTTTAAAGAATTACAAACTAATTTGTCTAAAGAAAAAAATAGGTTTATTTCATTGTTAACTGTAGAAAGAGAAGTTGTAATGCATTTACAAATACTGCAAATATCTTAGGCTTAACTTTTAAAATTAACTAGTGAAACTGCGGTTATGCGATATGTTACAGACAGTTATGACAACCGTCACGGTATCTATAATTGTATATAGGTGCCCTGATTAATTTTAAACGGTGTCCAAACTTGTTAAAAGTGATGTCATTACGCAAACTAATTACGTAGTCCTGGTAGTAGGATGATAAATTTTAATACAAAAAGTAAAGCTGATTAGCCGCTTAAAATGATGCTGTAGAATGTGGTACACTAAGTAGGAAATGACGTTCAAAAGAAAACAGTAGCAGCATACGTGGTTTTTTGCTATACACAATATGAGGACAATCATGGTTCTAGATATTAGCGGATGGTTCAACGTCCCAGTCACACAGACGGGTGGTCCAAGAATCAAATACAAATGCACGACAACCTAACAATGAAACTACTCGTGATAAATGAAGTCTAGCAGGGACGAGAGTAATTTAGATGTTAAAAAATGGACGAAAAAAATACGATTAACTGAATTAGACTTGAAGTTGTATCAGACACTACAATTGGGTGCTTGGACACTTCTCTCTGGACGATTAATTTATTTGTGAATTTGTGTTTTCTTACACATACCTGTATATGAGGTATTATTAGCAGTATTGAAATATAAATTGACAACCATCCAAATATTAAGTTAGACAAAAGAGGTGTTTAAGGGTTTGCAACTTAAAAGAAATGTGATTTTTATGTGCTCACAATTTGAATTCTATTGAAATGGAAAATGGGGCAATACAAATGAAATCTTAAAGAAAAAAATGTTTCAGTTCAGTACATTTTGTAAAAGTAGAATTGTTTTTGCATTTTAAATATCCTACGGAGTTGTCATGTCTAACTAACAAATTCGGGCGTTTTATAATTTACATCGTATTTAAATACCTACAGGTAATTGAAACTCGAGTTTTCAGCCTTAAACGAAGCGGAAATTTAAAATGCAAAATTAATCAGAATACGAGAGCAAATTAAAGAGGCATGCAAAACCTTGTCAAAGAACTCAGCTTTCAATTAAATATAAATTATCGGTTAGCCCTAACATTGCATGTACATGTAGGTATACCGAATACGATTTTGCATGCCAAATTTAAATCATAAAAGAGGAAATTAAGTTCAAATAATAGATGTTGCAATGATTTTTTTAAAAAAAGTTTTGAAATGTTTTAAATGTTTTTTAAAATGTATATAGCGTTTTTGAACAGACTCTTGTATAATGCCGTTATACCGTGTCTATATATATATATATATATATATATATATTGGCCATTTCGCGTGGACTAGACATTTATTGCTTTATATGCCATAAAATGTGTAGGTAGACTGTAGGCATTAGATCCGCACTTAAAATTGCACATCTTGGGTGGTCTTTTGCATGAAATAAAACTCTTGGGGGTGTCAGGTAATATTTTGCTAAACGCCATACTCAAAACAATTACTTACCATTTAAAAGTGGAAAAAAGACCATGACTAACGCACAAAATATGCTTTGAACAACAGGATAACCAAATACCGGTATTAAGGTACAAAGAATACGAGCTCATAATTTGGAACTTTCATAAAAATGATTCCGGAAGTTAAGCGGAAACGTACCGTTCGAAACTTAAGTCTCTGAATGCAAAATGAAACAATCGGTGTAATTAGTGACAGCGGTTATGCGTCTCCGCATCTACATTAAACAACAACATACGGCTTATGTTTCTAAATCAGTAAAAAGACTGTCCATTAACCTAAATTGAACAAAAAATTATGATTATAACAGAACCTTTTCTAATGTTGTTTAATATCTCTATGTTTGTCATGAAAGCAACGACCCTACTAGATAGTTAAGACAATGGTTAGTTTCTTTACAATTAAGTGTAACGATTAACCGCTAGGATAGGAGTATTTACTCACTTAAAACCATAACCCTTGAAGAAAAATACACTTAAATTCATTAATCGGGTTTATACTTTTGAACAAATAATTAAACTGTTGAAATAAAGTATCACTTCGATTAAAATATGTTTGGTGCTATTAGGATAATAATATTCTGAATTTGTAAATTCAACCGTGGTTAATATAGTAAATTGATAAATTCATTGTTATTTATGATAAATAATTCAATTGTAATCGTATATGAGTTTAATTCTATTGATTAAATATAATTTTCCTTTGATATGCAGACAGAAAATTAACCATTAGAAATAAATTAACTTATAACAATGATTTTTATATGAAACTTGCTGTGGCTATTTTTGTTCTCATGAAGAAGTCGGATATCAAAGAGAATTACAGCTAACATAATAACTCAATTAGCATTTTAAATCATCTCATCAGTCGTTAAAATATTGACAATTATAGCCAATCTTATTTAAAGTTCCTTCCGCAATATTAATTACGTTTTTTCTTGAAATCAAGTGACCTACTTCTGGAAGGAAGCTTTATTCTACACGAACCTTAATTGGATTAGATTAAAAAGGAATGAAGTCATTGTTTACTATAAGAGCTTCTTCCCCGTAATTATTTTTATTAACTACACTATACTTATCAGTAAACTAAAGGCATTTTGCGGTATTTCACTGACAGTGAGAGAATTGTAATAAATTCACCAAAACCTATCATCAAATGTATTAAAGTGAACAATGCTGTCTTTTTTTTTTCATTCAGCAGACACATTTACATTTATGGGCGTCCAGGTGAGTCACTAACTTCCCAAGAGCTATTTCTAAATTTGCGGCGGAATGGGCTTCAATAAACATTATATGATGTGACATTATCACGAAATCAAACCTGACATGTGACTTGGTGCTACAACATGAAGTCAAAAAACTCATTAAAAATCTAAGCAAATAAACGACTGAATTTTTGAGAATTAAAACTATTTATTGGTACTAATTCTACAACACCATCAAATTCGACGGTTAGCCGCCTCAATTTCTAATGTAATGCCTGCCTGAATTAATTTTAAAAACAACAACAATGCAATGCCCTCCATGGGAACAAACCCTGCAATGAATACTGAAATGCATCATGAACAGAAATGATTCAGCAGATGAGCACAATTAAATTATTAGCAACATGATAAAGCAGCCATAATGCAACAAAAAAAGGACAAAGCTGGTTCCCAGTAAGGTTCTCAACATCCTGCAGGTTACTAAAATGAGGTTGGCCATATCAAATCAATGCCATGCACATCACAGCGGAATATAATGGAGAGATGGGTATAGGTTCGCAAATTTAATATAGTTCATATTCATATCAAACGAGATTAAAGTGTAAAAGTAGGTGCACCGGTCTTCTCATAAAATAGTAGCACATACTTGTTTTAGAAATGTAAAAAGGAAACTTACAACACAATTCATTATTTCCTTCCAAAAACAAGTTATCTAATGTTCAATGAAATTCACCTCACATCTCTAGTGTAAACAAATTAACGCCATGTGAATGATGAGTAATTCGTATGAACACAAATACACACACTTAATTTGGCGTTTATCACCTCGCCTATGACGTAACCAACATCATTGCAAGCTGGATTTATTTTCTTTATATTATTCGATGAGAAATAATATAAGTGAATTCCATAATTGGATTAGTATGACAAAACACTGCCTGTTTATTTTACTATAAATTCACATTAAATATTTAAGAATATGAATCATAAATCGACAATATATACATGATGGCATTTGAATTGTTTTTTGCTGCATGTACCAAACAACACGAGGAAGGCAAGTACGTTTTAGCAGCCTTTGCAGTATTTAGAACAACCGCTTAAAAGCGTTTTTTTTCTAAACGAGAGCAAATTCACGTATTAAAATGCCGCAATTCGGTTGTTAAGGTTTGTAGTGTCTGGCAACATAAGTCACGTCCACAATTTGTCATACGCACTAACTAGCAGCTAGTTAATAGCTGTCAAATTCATTTTAACTTGATTGACTAACAGACATTGCATATCAGACATACTCAATAATAAAACATTTCGAATAGCCTAAATATCACTGGAATGCAGTACACAAACTATGGCTAATAAATTTTAAAAAGGGCATGAGGCCATTCAAGCTTTCGGATTTGTTCTGGGCAAGATGTAAAATTAACAACCGCTTAACAGAGTAAGTAAAGCGCAGCTGTCATAATTCAAGGTGACGTTATTCACAAACCAAAATCGTGCATGTATAATGTTGGAGGTTTCAATACCAATTGAGAACCTTCTTGTGAATAAATAAAGGCCTACAAAACAATCAAGCTTTGCCGTGAAAATTAAAATGGCATTAATGATTAAATACTTTTGACGTTCACAAAAATGTACATTCAACTATATGTACAATATCAAAGCCATTAGAACTTATCCAGTATACAGTTGACGAGAGTAAAATTGTAGTTTGTATTACTTCGAACGCTTAATTTCTTATAAACCTTTCCTAGTTAAGAAGTTTGGTGACGTTCTGGTTTACGGTGTTCAGATACAGGTGTACTTGTATTTATGAAGAGAAATGCATTTGTAATAGCCGTAATACTCGAGCACGTACAGATACCTGGAAGGAATTTTAAAATGATTAAGGTGTGTTGCAATGCACCTCATAAACCTCAGGCACACGCAAGCTAGGTAATTATTTAAGTTGCAAAGTTATTGCAAGATGATAAAAACGTTTTAGGTACATTTCAAAAAACGAAGGGGGGTAAGATGAAGAAAAATTCAGGTCAGCATTTGACATTGGGTTCAATCAGAGCAAGGTTTACTTCTCAAAGGCATTTCTATTCGAATCATTCGTTTAATATAAACTGCCTTTGTTATAAATTTTGTCATTATTTCGCTCATTTATCAGACTTTAAGCTATTAATCTCTAACCAAAAGAACCGCGCAGTAAATTAAAACGAAACGCCCTTTTAAAGCATCCCTTTTAAGACAATTATTTCAATGCTAAGCGTATATGAATGTCAGTAAAACGAAACCTGTACCATAAAAGGAAACATCTCTCTGAAGTTAACTTGCTTGTTAACTTAAATGAGTGTAATCAGATATTGTATAATACATATGTAGCAATCATTATTTTAGGAAGTTTTATTTTATTCTTTCCTCTTCTCTTATTCATTTAATTATACTTTGTATCAAAGAGAAAAGCAATTGATGATTTGAAGATTCATTTGGAGTGGCAGATCTTTTGTTAGTTTTATACTGGCAGCCAATAGGGGGTCCAAGGTACTACAATACATTTTTTGTTCTGGTAAGCATATTACATTGCGGGTGCAGGATATACAGCGATAAAGGTACATACTGAGTGCAATTTACGGCAGCAATAATTGTCTTCAATTGGTATTTCCTTTCGTGAGCGTAGTTTATGAGAACTATAGTAAATCGAACATCATTAGGAACATTAAGTAGTCAATTTTTAATTTCAATTGTATTTGATATGCATCATTTTAGCTTTAGACCGACATTTATCTTCAAGCTGCATGGTTACTTTAACTATGTGAGATTGTTTTCCAGCAGAGGTCATCAATAAACGATATGAAAATTTAACTAAATTACAGTTAAGAATGAAAGATTTCAAGAGTGTTAACTGCGTCAAACGAGTTCCATTGACCCAAAATAAAGCTGTAATTTCACCCGACAAGTTCAGCAAAACAATCTGGATAATTCATATCGCATGTTAGCATGAGAATGCAGGGAGTAAATTTCCATTTCCAAATGTATAGCGATTAACCTGAAATCTGAATCAACTTCACGCTAAATGAATTATAGCATTCTATAAACAGTAGCATGCATTACAAGTAAATTACCATTAGATTGCTTAATACCGATATTTTCCGGTGATTCTCAAGATACATGTACGTGAGTCATAGAGTACTGATAAATCTTTGAGGTAAAAAAAAATAGTTTTCTTCTAATCTAAACTTGTTGGTAATTTACCTACCATGCATTCTTAAAATCTATTGTGAACATGAAAAACGGAGAAAAGAGGAAGATTTAATTAGGAGTTAGTGAAAAATTATCTTCGAAATCATTCCAATTTTTAACAATTTCCGGATTACTTTTTCTGGCCATAGCTGCCATTTTCTTGATTTTAATGTAAAAGTTAGTAAATTTTTTTGCTAGGCATCAATTACAGACATGCATGTATTTCGCACGCCATGAACCATAACTGATTGCGTTATCGGCAAACTTAATTGCTTTATTTCATCTCAATCACAAATTGCGAATTGCATTCTCGTATAAAACAAACGTCGTCCAAATGACCGAGTTATACTTAAGTCAATGTACTGGTGATTGTGTTAGACGTGAGCAAAAAACGGTTAAAGGAAATACATGTACATGCAAATGATCTATGTTATACACGTCAAAAAATAACCACACAATTGACATGTTCGTTGCTGTAATAACGTTTGAAGAAACAGGAAGTTGACAATTTTTTCAAATGAGGACAAAATAAAAAAGTAATCTTTTCCCCCAATTATTGATTGTACTACTGAAAACCTTACCTATCACGCAGTCCATATTGGGAAGTCATCGACATAAATCCGCTTTTGATCTTAGCGCTTTCCTCAAACCAATCAACACAAATTAAACCATCGAACAACTGTAAAGTTTGACTGATTCACTTAAGAGTATCGTTATATCTGGCTGAGATATCATGACTCAAAATTTTCGTCTTCTTTAAAAATTGAATGTTACTTTGAAGATCCGGGGTTTGTGGTTGGTTACATTGTTAGGTTTTCCAGTTTAGCCAAACTGAATTTAAAGTCGTTCTCCATACAACAGAAAACACTGCAGAACGTGTTTTAAATTGTATGGCCTGGTCTAATATCTAAGAAATGAGTTTCAAAAGATGTTTAAACTTGAATATGCGCTAAAACGCAAATAGAATTACACAGTTGTGACTTCGATAGTATATAGGCTTTAATAGAACGTTTTCTGTTGATTATTAGATCTTTAGCCATATTCATTATGCGGAACAACTTATAATAGTCTGTAGCCGCATCGGTTAGATCAAAAAGATGGGCCTTCACGCACCGCAAAATTTAATGTGCATTCGTCATATTGCAAAATCAGCTTGAAAAGATGAAAAGCGTTTTCCAAGCAGATCTTGAAATTGAACTCAGAACTGGGTAATGGGTTATCAGATGTAAAACGAGTTCAATGTCATCGCCCATGTCACGATAAATAAGGTTAAAACCGAAAATACGCTATATGAAAAACAGCGTATTCTCAAAATAATGCAACGGAAACATCTCATATTAAATGCACTGAAAGTTTAAAAATAAGTAGCAGGAATAATTATTTTGCTTGCCTATTAAAATTAATGTTCAGTCTAATTTAAAAAAAGCTTCGATATAATATCAACGATCGCACCAAAGAAAAACCTATAGCTAACTCCTCTATTGACAGGTGGCTTAAATTGAAAATAAAATATTATTCCGTATGCAGGATATAGACTGTCTACTAAATATATTATCAAGCAAAATCTTCTGGTAAAGACCTGGCTTGTTTCAAATTGCTAAACCCAATATGCAATTTTTTTTCTTTCTAAATGGAATTCCAGCCGAAATACTGGAAGTTTAAATTGCTTTAAATCATCGTGACCGACAGTTGGCATTATTATCAAAATAAAAGCAGAACAACCCCATTCGGCAGAGCAAGTAAGCGACAAATTGTATCACTTATAATTGTAGTAGATTCTACGATATTTGGAACTCGTGCACATTTTGTCACGAATAAGTATCTCAAACAAAAGATTTGGTTAGTTTAAATGAAGGCTTTAAGCGTGCAGTCTACAAAAGCATACTAACTTAGTCATGTCGAACCTAAATACATGAAAATCGCCAAAACAAATCAAACTTCAATGACACTGTACTAGAAAATTGATCAAAGTATAGAAAATCACTAACTTTTTGCAAGCAATCTTTTCTGTTGGCCTAAAACTGTATAGGCTCACATTTATGCTAGCGATGCTGCCCTCAATAAATACAATTAATTAACTACTTGGACGCGACTATTACAAATGCTAAATAATGCGTTCAGCATGCACAGCCATGCTCGTTAGCGATTTTTTGTCAGCAAATCGAAAAAAATGATTCAACCTCATTCACTCGCCTTTAACCTTTTCGCACGATTCAAATATTTGAGTACTGGTTTGACCTTTCGTTAAATGTGGCTCCCATTTAAGAGCAAATACCTGTCATGAACTTAACATTAGTACGCATTGCTTTTTCCCTCCTGATAGAGCTACACGTGAGCGTAACATTGTAAAACGTGTGAAATGCAGAAGTCAGGACCTCCGGCAAATCACGTCGGAAAGAAAAACTACGAAGCAGCAATCAAGAAACAGAATTGCTAATGAGAATTAAAATCGTTCAATTAAAATATAGGGCATAATTATTTAGTGAAATGACCAATGGAATTTGCGGGAGATACTTGTGCACAGCTTCAGCACGACAAACTCATGTTATGATCGTAGAAAAATACTTCTTCAAAGATACATTAATGTTCACCAGTGTAAAGACAAGTCAAGAACCTAAGTCTACTTGCTAAATCACTGTTTTATCGTTAATTTACAAGAAATGGAAAATAATTGAGAGGAAAAAAGTATGGTCAGTTTAACGCAAAGGAAATGAAGACAATCTTTCACATGAAACTGAATTCTGACCACAAAATATTCCAGGCACTGTTGACCATCTTGACGATATGGGATTCTCTCACACAATTATGCATGTAAGCGTATTTAGTACATGCTCAATTTAATTAGATTCCTGCGTTGAACATACTGGATTGCAAATTTCCTGCTTCAGTAAATGAACATAAGGCAAAGTGCAATACATTAAAATCGTGAACAAGCAGAAAAGTGGACGATAATAAATCACAAAGTTATGGTTCTTTCTAATGTTTATATTTTGTAATATGTTCGAGGTGCATGTAACCCCTTTTAACAAGATGGGCAAAGATCAAAAAAGGTTATCATCCGTATAAAAAACAATCATTGTTTAAAAAATGAGATTAAAAAAGTTCACATGAATGTAAAGTAGGAAATAAAACAATGAAAGGCTTATATCGACCGATTAATGAAACAACAAACAGGATATTGGCATTTTCATGTCATTTGAATTAGTAAATTACTTTATTCAATAATTGTGCGTCACTTGCATTGGATATCGCACAATAGGCCTAAATATTTCATAGCCTTTGAGCAAATGATATTGTAATAATACATGCTAATAATAAAAACCAAATTTTTACGGATATAGCCAAGTTTACTTTTAGAAATTATGCCCGCTTATTTCTCAATCATATGCAAGAATTCAGTTCAGAAAAAGCTACATTTTCTGGAGTAACTAGGAAAATTACGGTCATCATACGTTTATACATATAGACTTCTTCATCACGAAAATCGTGAGAGCTTTGAATGATATTTTTTATTTCAACTCAGTACTTAAAATTCCTGGACGGTAAATATTCTTTGAAACTAACAATCACGATATTTGTTTTCTTCAATTAGTAAATTAGTTTTAAATGCAACGATGCTCTAATTATTATAGCGCTAGACTAAATTTTGGCATTTCCTGCTTTTAATAAACCATTAAAATTGAATGGACAGTTTAAAATAACTTAAGACCATATTGCGTAAAGTGACGTAAGATTGACGTTTAACTATTCCATAGGCTAATTATCGAATGCCACGTTTTTTTAGCAGATATATGTAAATATTTTAATTTAGAAGTAAAAAAAGCATTGTTTTATGTTCCTTATCATAAAACAGGTAAATAGGCATAATTAGTGATAATGACAGAAACCATCGTGAAGAATAGCAATAATATTTCTTACATAAAAACAGTAGGGCAAATAAGTAAGCAAATCTTCCCAAATTTAAGAGTAAACAACTAACCATACTCTTTATGTTACATACCGGTAATATTATCTAACCATACAATAAAAATTAATTTATGCTGAATAAACTGAAACTCAAGCTACTGATTTACATTTTGAAACAGATCAAGCATGCAAACTCATTTCCTGCCAGAACGAGGCATTAGATTTTAAGAATATTCAAAAATCATTATTTTGTAATAATCTTCACACGTTTCAGGCAATTTACTTCTTATAAACTACTTACTCTAGCAATATTTTTTTGCGATTGTGACCACAATACGATTTTTTGCCAAACACTAAATACCTGGGAAACAGGGAGAAAAATCTCTGCAAATGAACTAGATAAACACTTTAGTTATACAAAGAATGAACACAAATAGCAATTAAACTCTATGCATGTATTTTGAGTGACTCATGACAAGTGAAATATTTGTTATAACCTCAGTTTAACTTCTTATTGTAAAGAAACTATTAAATACATGTTTTTAAGTTTATACAATTTATTCATACACAGTATTTGGAGTAATATTAGCCGTTCAAACATCGCAAAATAAGTCTACAATCAGGCTTTCTTATTTCAAGCTTTTAAAAAAACTTGTTCAATAAATGTAAATGTGTTCAATCTCACTGCCCTTTTCATTCTAAACAACAACATGCAAACAATGAAGTCGCATTTGCACAGTGTTCGAGACACGTTTGATACCTTGTCTATACAACCGCACGCTTTAAAACTGTTTGTATTGTAAAGGAGCCTTTTTTAACAAATACTTGCAAAATCCCAATGTTCATAGCGCCGTATATCAGACACCATTAGAACATGGAAGAAATACATTTAACAATTGCACAAAAAACCTACCTTTTATTTTAAGCTAGTTTAAATATGACTTTCTGCAAGACAATTTTCACATTAATTGTTGTTGAATCTATAAATTATTTCTATATTTAGTCAAAGATTTAAAAGCCTTCAAAATGGATCACAACAACTTGGTGATTTTTTTAAACATCTTAAATACTGTACGTGTATATGTTGCGCATGTACCTGCAGCGCAAGAAATATTTAATAGCAAGTCTGCAAGGTGAACCACATAAGATCCTTCAATGCGCAGGGCATTTGCCAAAATAGAAAATACAAAAAAATATTTTCGCAACAAAGTAGAAGTATAATTATTTTAATGGCACAATTAGAATCGGTCGATCATTAAGGTATTTTTTCTCGTAAGTATCTGTATTCGCTTTCGCTTTGTGGAGAATTCCGAAATTATTCAAGCATTGCTTGAGGGTCATAATAATAGCACATTGACGTGTAGTTATAGTTAAACGCCATTGTTTAAACTATTAATTTTCTTAAACCAGTGCAGCAATCGATTCAAAACTGTAATACATGTATAATGATTCCCAAATTGCCTCTTGTTAGATATTGAGACATAAGATATTGAATTCATTCCAAATTTCCAAGTTGAGCAATTTTCTATAGAATAGAAAGGTGTCTTGAAGATATGAATTTTAGAATAAGCAAGTTCAAGGAACAGGTGTTTACTTTTCGAACGGCTTCCGAAGAAGAGTAAGAAAGCCATATCTGGGCATTATACAGCATACTTAAAACATTCCATTTTCAAATTATGATGTTACTGAAGATATATTCAGGTATAACAGCAGTAATCTGTTAATTCTAATAATGCCTGTGTTTAACAAGAAACTCTATTGCTACAGTTGAGTAATAATGCTTTCATTTTTCAATTTTTTTATAACTGTTAAATAACGACGACCATTTTACAAAATAGGTATTGTGTTTGCAAACTTAAGGTAACACATAGGCTACATGTATCTTTGATGACAGTTGCAGGTTTGTTGAAAGTGTAGAAATGCAATTTTGTAATTTAAAAAATATTATTCAAATTATATATTGCTTTAATTTTGTACTCAATATTATTCTTCCATTGACTTCCACAGTTTAAAAGTATACATATAGCTACATACCACAAATATTAAACTAAATTTAAAGCAACATTTTATGCTTTAAGGAGGCATTACAGAATAGCCAATTTTTGCGTGTTGAAATAAGTGACCTGTCGACCCACTTTCATTGCAAAAATTAGCCAGAAATATTTATATTAGTTACAAAACAAGCTTAAAGCTTTCATACGAAATATGACAATATTCTCTTGATATGTAAACGTTACATGTCTAAACTTTACACGTATGTAAATGTAACTGATATGTAAATGTTACTAGTGTATTATTATGTGTATCACGTACAGTTTTTCTTAATAATAGTTGAATTTTATTAGAAATTTAAAATTTGAAACTCAAGCAAAGATTTTCAAGTAATTCATTAAATATATCACTGCTCATTCGTAAGAGTTAACTATGTCCAAAATTGCAAGAAACAAACATTTAAATGATAATTTCTTAGATGTACAGGTCATGCTGCTTTACAATGCATTCTTGCCTTTCACCTGGCTCAATATATTATAAAACGAGAACAGATTTGAATCGAGATAACGAGCTCCTCTTCCCTTTTTAAATTGACCGAAATGTTGGTATTATCTAATGAATGGGGTTGATAGAACTTAACAATAGCTTACAGCTATAGCAAATTATTATGCTACATTAATCGTGAGGGTAATCTCAGCGAAGTGAGCTCTCCGCTAGATAACGACTTATTTGACATATTTTCAATTCTGATCTTTTAATTGCCAAGGTTATCACGAAGATGCAACGCGGAAGTAGAACATGGAAATGTCCTAGTTTAAAACGTGCTTCGAAAGGCCATTTTTATGGTTTATTAATCACAAAACGGATTAATTCACCTTTCACTTTAAACCAAATAAACACACGTACATAATTGATTGTTTAGAATGTTTCTTCAGCAAATCGGAAAAAAAAAATATGAGGTGAAACTTACTTTTCAATAATGTTCTCGAAGTTTAAGCCCTAAATGTAATATCAATTATAATTTAAGCATGCTTATTAAATGTCATTTAACGAAGAAATCTATATGTATTGCTTTTGTCAGTTTAATTACATTATGATGTGATGAAATTTGATTAATTTCAAATACTATACTTAAGTTTAGTTTATGCAAACTGTCTGCTTTTAAAATTATTTTAAAATGGTGGTGTTTACAACGTTTGTATTATCTGTGTAACGGAATAATTGATAACTAATTTAAAAAGAAATTTCCATTAACAACTTTGTAGTGATCTAAGTAATAATGTTAAATTATCTTGAAAAACATCACACCTACAAATGCAGGAAACATTCGTTTTACGACTCGCCGTTTTGGTTATAAAAATAAAATTCAAGGAATCGAATTACTACAATAACATGCACTAGTTTGAAATTACTTATGCAGTCTAAAATTGTTATGAACTAGATCAAGTTTCCTTGATATATTCCTCAAGAAAGGAATGAGAGAAAAACTAATTAAAATCTCAGCACATGGGTAATCATTTGGAATCACATGCTGCTTTTATCAGAAACTCGCCATTTTTTATCTACATTTTTTTTCAGAATGTTACATTTCAACCCTCACATTATGAATGAGTATATACAAAAAACACCAGGAAGAAATGTGGCCTATTCTTTCATGGATGTGAAGATATCTTTTATGTGTGCCATTGGTGCTAACCTTTGACTTTATTTTCCACTGCTGTTTCCAATGACTTCCACTATGTGGACCTGTAATGTGTAGCATCCATGTATGTCTTTGTATCTTACACGAATTTCTCTTCCGCGTGGGATATTAGCGTTTCATTTTCGCAGCAGGAATTCGCACCATTTCTCTATACTCTGATTGCGAGCAAATACTGCCTCGATTAGATTTTCCGATAAACAGTAGTACAATACATTTGAAGCAGACTTATTTCTCAGTTATATAAGCATAAAATGTAAAATGAACAGCGTGATACAGAAACCCAATTTGTACGACATTTTGTGAAAATTATACGTTTTCGGAAACAAGTAAAAAAATTGCAAACCCGGTTGGGGGATATCTTGATAACAATGGCTAATCAATAAAACCAGATAAAACTCGTGTGCTGTCATTAAATGATAAAACTAAGTAATTACTCAAAGTATTCAACACATAATAAATTACAAAAAATGCTTGGGCAGAAAAGAATATTGTTTTTAGGCGCTCATAAAACAACCATCTGTAAACGATTATTTTAAAAGTACTTTTCGTATACAGCGAATAAAACTTTAGATTCAATGCATTTTGGTCTAGAGAGAATCAGGCTATACTTAATGTCGCATAAATATCAATAAATGCCGGATGTTGGTTTGTTGGTAAAAAAAAATGTATTGCTACTCTTTCGAAATTCGGTGATTATTGTGTGCTTACCACCTAATAAATTTTTATTTATAAAAATAAATGATAATGTATTAGGATATGAAAACAGCGAAGTTTTTCTAGTTAAAACGTATTTGGGTAGGGAAGGGGGGATGGGAAATGTAACCTGTTAAAGTGTGTACTGAAAAGTGCAATGGAAGACTGCACATTACTTGTGTGAAAATACCTTTTTTCATGGCATAACAAAATTGGATATAAGTGTTACAAAAGAAAAAATATTGTTGCAACAGAACCTTATAAATTTTATACATTTCTATATTAAAAACTAGCTTTACTACCAGACGTTGCCCAGGTCTACATTGTGTGCTCAGGAAGCAACACAGAAACACTGATGTAAATGTATGACATTAAAATGCAAGGAAAAATAGTCTGCTACGCTGCAACCTCTCTTATTGGTTCTTTGGTCGTCACGTGTACATTTTCTAAATGACGCCAAATTTAAATGATTTGTCTTTGCCCACCCCTGTTACAGGATGAGTCGTGTATTTAGGGAGGGTGTCTCAGAAATGGGTCGGAGTGAGTGGGGAGGGATTTGCGCTAAAATAATGGCAACCGTAGCGGGCTTTTTTTACCAGTACTTTTTAATAGCCCAATGGCTTGCATTAGGCTCTTTAAAATATTTCGTGTCAATAGATGGATATCTTTCAGTAACTTAAAGTACCGGCGGATGCTAAGCGACAACGTTCTCCAGAAAGTTAATAATTGGGACAAGATTCAGGCCTAATTGTCCAGACAAGCAAGGTCAAATTAGCGGTAACCTTTATCGGAGAGCAGGCGAAACAGTCACTATTAGCCGATAGCTATGACTTTTTAAGAGATAATTGACTAACATTTTAGAAATATTATTATCAAGCTGGAAGTTTGTCGCAACCCAAAACTGATATCTGCATCGGTTTTGACACACCTCATTTCTCAATATTTATAAGCACACCGTCAGAAAACTAGTTATTCAGGTATGTTTTAATTAAAAGCAATTACGAACAAACACATTTTGGTAGTTAAATTATAAAATATTGTGCTTTCCAAAGAAAATTACCGCCTCATTACTCGTTCCACAGTTGTTTTACATTTGGCTAAGTTCTCCGGAACAGCTTGCGTCGCAGTTAGAAAAAAATGTTAAGAACCAATCGTCGATATCATATTAATTATCTTACCGTTACAATACATTACTTACGTGAAATGTACTTGCAACAGTAAAATAATATCTATTAATAAATTAGCAATAAATACGATCAAATAAAAACAAACTAGTACATGTATGATTTGAGTCATCTATCGTCAAACTCAAAAACTACTTGACAAACTCGTTTCTAATTCGTTTCTCACATTTTATTGCAATACAAATTGTAATTGTGAGCATAATGGAAATTAAAGGGACGGATCCGGAAATGGAATGGGATGGAGAATCAAGTTTTAAAGGGACTTCGCGGACGGCTTTTTCAAACAGTCACAAATTTTTGCCAATATATTGAAAATTTTCAATAAATGTGCTGCACGCGCCATTGAAAAACACGAATCCTTATTTTATCAGCTATTCATGGAAACATTACTGCAGGTACTGCGTGTTTTTAACGAACTGGGGTGTGGTCGTCAACCAGCATGTATCCCTGGACCCACCCTTCCTCTATTCTCTAAGGTGGTTGACCATCGCCATTAAGGATGCTGATACACCTGAAAATCCCGTTTCCCCCTCTTCAATATCACTTCATTATAGTGCTATTAAATTCGCATTGGAAATTCCGGTAGTTTTTTGTTTGTTTGTTTGCTATAAGATATAGAAAACGAGGTTTGCATTTTAAGAACGTCAATTATTCCAGCCCTGCTTAACGTTTTTTTAGACAGGTTTAAAGAAAATGAATTATAATGTATATGCAGTTTCTTATTACACATTTTATTACAATACCAAGCCACAAGCAAGTGATAGCCACCAGGTTCTGGATAATTCGACACCGTGTTCTGTTGAACTACAAATTAGCGGATTAGTAATGGGCGAAAAAATAACCACAATGTACAGCACTGGCTAAAAATTCAGTACAGAAACATTTCAGCATATTCTGATTTTAAGAAAAAGCATATCGCTCATTATTTCCTGGACTACAATAGGCTTTTCAGCTAATTAAATGCCGCCAGTTATAATAATAAATTACAAGATATAGGGTTGGCATAAAGTACTTTACTGGGACCTGCGTAATGCCACAAGGTCAAATGCAAATCAAAACACTCAAATAGCTATTGCTTATTGTGTTGTGATGAACATAAATCTGGACCCAGGTCAATAGTGAAATTCAATAGAAACATGGCTAGCTTGAAAAACAATCTTCTTCGTTTAGTAGGAATGTGGACAGAGCTTTTGAGGTGTAATGTTTCCAGACCTAGATACTTGTTGAAAGGTCAACGAGCCCATTATCACCATCGCGATACCGTTTGGACTTTTCTGTGTTTTATTGGGTACTTGACTGGTGCGCAAAAAAACATTACCAGCTCATGCCGAATCATCCAACGCCATTTCAGTGGTCAATTCGGCGTTATTTCATTTTTCTTCTTACATTTCAATCCATCCTACGTAGATCTCCATAGGTGGTCAACGAAAAAATACACACAAAAAACTACATGTAATTTCGTAGACAATTCACGTTTAGCGTTCTGAGTGCCCACCACTTAGCAATTTCTAATTAGTCATGACTAAAGTGTACAGTTAATGTTCATGAATAATATACACATCGACATGTATATTCAAAATTACCAAACTCTTGTTTCTTTTCCGTTCAACTGGCTTTACGGGGTTGGCTGCTTCAATAAGTAGTTCAAACGTAATTATTGGTGGCTGAAAATTGCGGATTTTGGCAGTTTCAGTACAATCAAGAAATAAGCTACACACCTGACCTACTAAAATTGTTTTACACGCATGAATTTATTGAAAACATACACTATTCAAGGGCAACTATTTTAAAGAGAACTGTATATTTTTGAAACGAAGAGGTCAACATCCTCGTGCTTTTTGGCGTTAAACAATGATGTTAAATAAAGAAATTTATACCAAACCTTCCGTGCCGAAATGTATACGTGGCAAATACTTTTAATATGTAAACGCAAGCATGAAGTTGAAATAAAATGTTAATAGAAGTTAGTTTCAAAGCGTGGCGCAATCCAAAAATGCAATATACCCATCAATTTAAATTCAAATGTTATCCAGTAACAGCGAATTCAGATTGACACATCGTTTAAAAAACCAGTTAGAGATTAGGCAATTGGATCAATTTCGTTCATTTCTAATAAAAATTCTAGTCTAGGGAGTTTATTGAACTCAGCCATTATAGTCGCTAATTGAAATTCGGTATGAACGCACAAAAATCTGGTCAATTTACACGTGATGAATATTTAAATGAATTGCTTCATTATTCCTATATGCATCAGTTCATCCAAATAAGTTTCGTATTAGTTGCCTTAAAACGTAACCAGGAAATGTATTTATTTTTATTTTTCTGAGGTATAATACACTAAAAGCATGAAAAAAATCCTTCAGAATAAAGGGAATTATTAGTTACAGGTATTGTTTCAACAATCCATAAAAATCCACTACTTTTTGTATAGAATTAAGTGTTATTTTACAATATGCAATACGATTTTTGCATCAACTTAATAAAAAAAATAGTAAAATAATTATAATTTACACAAATGCAAAGTGCGAGCCAACATTTACAATGTATACTGTAATTACAGTAAATCCCTCTACTTTTCTATGAAGCATTACATAAAAAAGGGAACATCTGCAGAAATTATTTACTAATCTTAAATATTACATAATATTACAAATAGAAGAGAGAGGGGTATATCGCAGCATGGTCAATAACAGGAGCGAATTGAATTTATATACTAGACGAGCGAGATGGAGTGCGAATTGTTTCGTCTTTAGTAATCACCGTCGAAAGCATTCACCTGTGCGTTCCTTTCTGAATTTGATGAATATGACGAGACTCATCTAGTCCACGTGAAATGTTCAGACATGAGGGTGAAATGAGGACTCGGACATCAAAATAGAGCAGAGGGTGTAGGCTAGTAGCCGTACCTCCACAAAGGTGCACAGGTCATTTTAAACTACAGTACTGGATGTAGGTTGGCTAGCAAAGGTGATGTATTTGCCGATCAGTTTAAGTTTTATTGGTACGTTTTTAAAAAAGTGAATGCTTCTATAATCTATAACTATGGAGGTGTGTGTTTACTCGCGCATCTTTAGGAAGAGTCCATCGCATTACCTTTGAACTTAAGGCCATCCTTGTAATAATAAAGGTTAAGATTTTAATGAATTTTGGTAATTCGGTTAGGTGCCCTACTTCGATTATGTGTTGGTTCAAAAAACAAAAATGTTTGCCCTGATTTTCCAGACGGAGTATCTAATGATATGTCGGAATACGCGCATCATTACTATACTGGATTCTCTTGCTTTCACCATACTATCATTACTATGGCGAGCAACCATCCAATTATCCATCGACATACGTCGCTGACAGCTTTGCCGATAGGTTCTCACACAGTGGGTTGCAACGTGTTATACTACAAAAACCATCTACTCGACAGGTTTAGAAGTAGTACATATTTGCACAGCCTTTCTGCTGCTATAACTTGACCGGATTTTATATGTTGTTTAATATAAAAAATCACTTTTACGGGTGTGAGAATTTCCATATATTAGTGGAGGGAAGAGTTTTGTTAAGTTTCAGATTGCTTTAAATATTTGGTATATTATAAAATTTGTAATATAATAGCAGTTTATCGATCGTTAAAACCTATACTGCAAATGGTGTGTGCCTTTTTCTAAGTCGCATTCTACCGTACTGGTAAAATGCTCAATTGCTATACTGCATGCAAAATTTGTTTTTTTCTGTGGCGGAGTATCAATTGAAAATGGTCAACGTCTTCAGAAAAAAAGGGGTATAAAGACAACGAAATTTTAAACGGGCCAGAAAAGTACTCATTTAAACAAGTGCATTTGCTTTGCATACATTTAAGTCAAAAATAATTCGTCACTCAACAGCGCCCAAGAAAAATGTTCGTAATCACGACTTACGCATAATCCTTGGGAACCATTTAGAGGGGTTGAGCAAAAGCAAAACAAAATTTCGGTTTGAGAAGAAATTATCTCCATTGAGCATAAAGCGCCATCGCTAATTTTCTATTTATTTGAGTACTGTCTGCGCACTCATTTGGAACAATTTCAACACGAAATAGTGCGGCTATGATGACTTGTGACAACCACAGCATTCCCCAACTAACTTTGTTGTTGTTAGAGGGAAGCCATTATTATTCGAGCCTGTTGACCTTAGACCTACTTTTACAGTTGATTCTAGTTCGTCCACGGCACGATTAATCATTTTTCTCGTTAAATCCGTGAAGCAAGGTTGCTGGCTTAATTTCAAAGCGCCAAAGATCCCATCAATCGAATCATATTTTTGACTGCCGTGCAGAGTAAAATGTGAATAAAGATTTAAAGGAACTGAAACGCAGATTAGAATTTAAACTGAAAACGTCGACATTTTACACAGAATGGTTAATATCGCGATTTATGGCTTATCTTTCAATTGCAGAAGAGAAATCGACCGTGGCCGATTTTCCATTTTCTTTTAAGCTTAATGAAGGAGTTATTAAGGTTATGATTACTGTAAAAATCACGAATGGGGAAGTGCAATGTACCGAAGACCCATTCGTATGTATTTTTTTCTTTTTAAAACCATATAAATATTTGTGTTTGCGCTATTATTGCGAGTGTTTTGATTGCCTTTAATGTTTTATTGACTAAACAAGGCATTAGATAATTGATCCTTAATTGCACATCTTATAAAAACATTTCATTAATGAAAGCAAAATAGCTTATCCAGTTAAATAAACAATTGTGGGTTTAGAAAATCACTTAGTCCGCAAGTTTTAACAGCTTAGGCTATGTGTCAATTAAAAATCACGGATGTACACAGACGAGAAGTGACAAATATGAACCGGAATAATTTTAGTCTCGAGATATGGTCGTTTCTATTTCATTCCCATTCATTTCAATCATGACTCTGCAGGTGTCCATATGGAGGACGTTTAATGCTAGACGACTAAACAAACACGAGGTTTGACAAACTCATTTCGGTTAATAGAATTTCACGGGGTGATGATTGCTCCCTTTAATCATCGCTCTGAGAGTAGAAACAGCGAGAGACAAAGCAGTGGTTCAAAAATAGATTGCATAATATTTTAAACAACTTTGCACAGTTGTTTTCAATCGTTATATTCTGAATGTATATTTAATTGAAGTTTCTTGCCAAGGGTACTCACGCCCCATCTTCATTTGCCCTACCCTTGCATCAATTAAATTCGGTATGCTGGGAGGAAAATTTTTAAACTATCATAACAGCTGCCCCAATCGATTTGTAAACGTATCATGGTGGTGGAACATTGCCTAGGTGTGGTCAAGCAAATCTGAAAAGCGATATTATGGTAGGAGCCCTGCGGATGTTCACCATGTGAAACAAAACGCAACTATGCAGAAATAAAAATGCTATTACTAAATGCAATAATAAGGAACAACAAACGCAGTGTCTTAAATAATCATAAATTGAACCAGTTAAGAAAATTGAAGTTAGACCGCAATATAAGTAGTGACTGGAAAAATCTATCCATCAAGGCGTCTAATAACCTATAGTTACCAATTCTCGTAAATGTCAATTAAAACCGAACAAACGACATTTCCTGCTCGAATAAAACACCTCCATTGAATTACAATGTTTGTATTTACTCAAAATCAATATGCGAATCGCATTAGTCATAAATCTATATTGCAGAAGCATTTTCACGAACAGTTTGCAACCAGCTTTTATTGAACAACTTCACAAATACAAGAAAATCAGTTGAACAATTAAAAGGTTTTCAAGGATATTAAATGCAAGATTTCGTTAGTTTATGCTGCTCTGGATTTCCATATATATGCTAGATGTCAATTTTGCCGATTCCATTCTGCATGCCTTCAACATCGTACAAAGTTATTTGAAGGTATAATTTATCTTATCTAGATTTATCTTAATGATTTTAGTTTAGCAAAGTTTTAAATGGGTTGGTTTGTTAAGGTCGTCTGCTACGAGTCATAGATATTAATTAAAATTTTAAATGAATTGATTCAGATTAAGACTAACCATGGATTGTCAAAAACAAAATTCACTCGGTATTTGTACATTCATACTTTGCATGATAAGAAAATTGCTAAAATGACAACCTAGTTGGACAATGACACGTAAACTAGGTGATTTATTGTGGGAAATTTTAGTGGCCTACATGAATAATATTCCAGTACCAAGAAACGTTCAGCTCAAGGCCGACAATAATAACCATACGGATACATTATCATTTTTACTTTATATGAAGAAATTAAAGGTCGAGTCACTATCACCTAAATGATACAAGATTCCTGACAGGATTATATATTAATGCAGTAAATTTCTAAGCACTAAATTTTCTAATCGCCATCCGGTATTTTTTAAATACAACGCATTTTTACCTGCCAGAGTTTTTGACTTGAAAGCCAAATATAACTGATATTATGCTGCTGGAATAAATTATTTGAATGATTTTTTCAGCACAACACATTTAATCATGAACTGTGTTACGTTTTATGACATTCATTTCTGTTGAGTTAGAAGCGGTAAGATTTCTATTTAATGCTAGTCGCAACCACCTAGTCAATTATTTTATGTTACGGTAAACATTTTTAAAAAGTTGTTTACTGTGTAAATGGCTACTCTAGAATAAAGCTTATTTAAACAGAATAACCTCAAATTAAATTTTATTTTCGCTTTGAAAGATCACTAAAATAATGCGGCATAACTATTTTACCTAAAAATTATAAAATAACTATAGGAAACGTTAATATATAACAAAGCTTGAATAATACACAACATACCAGACAAATAATGCAGACATCACCGCAACAAATGTATTACCAAAATACCAAAAAAGTACCAAAATACTTTTCAGCTGTAGCGACTATAATTTGGAACAGATTGCACAATTTGCTAAATCGTAGACGTTCCAGCATGTGACCGGATGTAAATATGAATTGGGTTGCAATACGCTTAATAAAAAAATAATACTGATTATCATAAATCTTGACAACAATAATATAAAAAATAATAAGATGTAACTTGCGTTCCCGTTTATTTTAGTTTATCAAGATTGGACATGATTGACGCAAAACGGTATGTATTTTGAAAAGAGAGCAATCAGAATTTAATATTAAGTTAGAAAAAAATTGCCTTGAATATGTATGGGTTGTATTGTACTGTATATTCTGACATGCAACTGAACTACATTTTAATGTTAAGTTGTCAAACATAGCTGCCAGTGGTGGCATATATCCAGCGGCTAGCGAAAGCAGATTGTTGTTTGCTGTAGGACATGTGCGGATAATTTAACTTTTCATGGGGCACACTATCAGTAATGCGTTGTTTTATTTAGGATTCAATATAATTAAGGAGACCCTAGGAAAGTATTTTATATTCTGCTCTCGTTGCTCATAAAATGATAACTTAAGACGTCTTGGATACCAGACGCTTCTGAGACGAAAGCATTAATTTGCACTAATCTGTCTTAAAGTATGTTGCATAAATGTGTGAAGAGAAAAACACGACACTAAATAACCAGTATATCAGCTTCACCTTTTGGACCGATCGCTCTGCTCGATAGCCACCAGAAATAAGGTGGAAGAATTAAGCGCATGACTGCAATGGCAAGTTGCAGAACGAGTGCCTTTCCTCCCCCCCCCCCTTCCCCATCATTTCAGTACACGAAACAAGTTTATCACTTAGTTCCATGGCAGACGTGGTTTGGGGACATTTCCTATAGTGATTTTTGGGTAATGGGTTGAACGTTTTGGGCGACCATCATACATGGCTCTGTGTAGGGAGGACCACCCAAATAATCGATTGCACGGGCCGACCACTTTAAGAGTAACGGTTTCGATTGTGATACTCCCTATTTATGTTCGAACGCGCCCACGCACCTCAATAGTTCTTGAGCATATGCTTGTAATGCTTCCAGAAAAGCGTAATAACCTTAAGCGCCTGGCTGCAACAATAGGCAAGCATGCATGGGATAAGCACAACTATCAGAGGAACCAGTCAAGAATAAAATCACAATGGAGAAACTTGTTCCGAAATGGTACAATCTGAAACAGGTGGCACTAAATACCAAATCAATGTGGCAATTAAATTCAACCTTAAGATGAGCAAATAAAACAAATGCGAGCGCGTTCTATTAAAGACTGCATCTGGTTAATATTTAAAAGCAATAATTAACTCGTTGTAATCCAACACAGTCTGTAATTAAAATGGCCAAACTGTGTGTTTGCCAACAATATTCTGATATTTTAGGGAGAAAAGTGGCGTTGGGTACGAGTCATCATCCCGTGCAATGCCCCACCTCCAAAGAATGTGTTCCAGAAAATTGGTTCTCCTCTCACGAATTGCTGCAAGGTGTTGCCTGTTTGAACGCAATGTAAACCATGCATGAGAATGAGTCTAATTAGTTGTTTTGAATTACGTCTAACTAGAGAATTAACTTCCTTACGTAAACAACGATATCATTATAAACTATCAACGATATAATTTCACTTGTACCTCGTACTTAGTTAAGGACGACCCAAAGGATGCTCAGCATTAAAAAAAAAATTACAATATCTTGCCTTTTTCCACTAGGGTCTGAGTTATTTATGCAATTTGAAAATATCTAGTTTATTTATATAAAAAAATAAACTTGATAAAACCGTTATGTAATCGCCGATGCCCATCTTCAGCACGCAGTTTTATTAATAGAAAAACCTGTTTTCGGAGGCAGCATAGTTTTCTTTTTTTCCAAGTTTACAGTATTTAATTTTTTTATAAATAAACGGGACATTTTCAAATTATAATAAAATAACATACCTCAACGGATAACTAATTTATACAGGAAAAAATAAATTTAGCAATTAAAAATGTGCAATTTTTGTATGGTGGGCATCCTTTTGGGACGGGCTTAAACATTTTAATTTATTTATAAATGAATTATGCTTAATTACATTTACCAAACGTATGATGCATAAATATGGTGCGTTATAAGTAAAAGCTTACACAAAGTTGTATGAAATATATGTAAAAATACCTTCAAAGGCTTAAAACATTGGTATGACAAACAATTTTAGACAATGTTACTTATGTTCCTGCATGAAACAAAGAAATCAAACTTCCAAGATTACGCGTCAAGCAGTTTACCCATTTCAAAAAGTAGGTCTGAGGGAATGCAAATTCTAGTCCATTAAGACGTCTCAGACACAGTGGACGCAACGGGGTCAAAATATGGTTCGGAGCATTATACTTTACTCTCATTAATAACATCTTCAAACAGTTGTGCGATAATCTGTTATTTTCGCCCAACATCCCCTTTACTTGAATAAGCGGTAAACATCGGATTACACTCGCCATAAAAACTGGACCAAAGGCGTTCACAATTCTTTGAGAATATACTCTTGGGTATGAAGAACAATTAATGCATTTCAAGCGGCTCTTGGGAATCAATTGTTCTTTTGTGAATTTATTGGCTTATATTGTTTTGGCGGATCAATGGTAGGGTTTGTGTTTTTGAAAACGCCTAAACAAAGTAGCCTAGATTATTTCTTTGTTCCTAGAGCAGACAAAGGCATTGACGAGCATTAACCAGAGTTTCTGTATGATTGAGCCCGAAGGGAAATATTTAGGAATTACGTACGGCTTACTAACCTGAACACAGCCATGAACCATTGTGTATATGTATTTCTACACTTTATTTTACGCATTTTATAGTAGAGAGAAACCAATTGCATTCAGCTCCCGATACTTCAAAAAACCAAACGAGGCATTGAACATTCATTTCTAATTCGCTTAAGCCTCAATCGAAATATTTGCTGAAAAATTCATACAACCTATTTTGGAATACTTATTCTGAAATGAACTTAATTTAAAAAAGCAGGCATTGAGCTTGAGGTTGTAATTCATTTAAAGGTTAACTGAAAGGCTTGTAAATAAATTTATTATACGGAGTCGTACATGTACTTGTAGACAAGGTGAGATAACGTTGTTTGAGCTCTATGTGAATTTTATATTTTTCCCAGCATGTTTTTCATTAACTTGTACTGCAATTAAAAATCAGAATCGTTTCATGTCAAACAATTTTCTCCTGCGGCTTTAGACTCTCATGTTCAGCTGAAGTCATGAGAAAGGTCAATCCTGCAACATTATTCAGATAACAATATAGCTCCACTTGTGGTATTGTCAAGATTATTCCACTAGTATTTCCGCTTTTTGTGTTCCTGTTACAGGTGAAAAATTATGTCGATATTGGGTCCACAACTTCACATTGTACACAAATATATCCCAGATCTTAATTATTGGTTTATACATTAACATGACAGTCGAACAAACATGTTAGTTAAAACTAGATCGAGGTAATGAAATAAAGTACTGTGGCTCCCATGGGGGTCATTGAGTGACGGAGATCAAAGATAAGCTCAATTATTTAATATCTACACGCACATAGCGTATTCATGTGGCTAAATAATACATATTAGGTCTGTGAAAGACAGGCCCAGCTGAACAGAAATTAATAAGATAATGCAATTAACTATGTCAGAAACATATTTCGAATATGTTTTAATTTAAAATCACTCGGCTGTAAATATTTCACGCCGATACAATAAAATGATCTATACTGAGATAAGTCAAATTCTTAATTATTTATTTCCTTATTAATTACATCGAGAAAAACTCACCAAGGCCTTAGTGATTAGAAAATTGCCCTATTAAGATTTTTTAAGATAGCACCACTTTACCACTTTGACTTATTACATTTTCTACAATCAACGAAGCCAATAATAAAACTATCTAAACCTGGTATACAGTATAAAGAAGGCCTTCACCAGATCAAGGCGCTTCAGATGATAAACATAGAAAAACCAGCCTTACAAGTACCTAATGCATTACGAAATGAAATACTACAGCAGTTGTAATTGAGAGAAATACCGTGTAATTTGTAAGTGTTATTAAGGATAAAACAGCAAATGGAATTGCTAAGACTCACAAAACAAGTTACTGTTATCGCGCAAATGTTGTGATGGTATGCTAAAGGTAATTTTAAAAAGACTTGTTTAGGTAGTTTAGAGAACAAAGAGTGTAAGACGCTAAATTGTGGAAAAAAAGTGTGTAAATGTTAAATTCAACCTAACTTTAATTGGTTTTAAAATTGGTTTGGTCATCGTGAAGTCGTTTAGATCACAACTAGCCTAATTAAAATTTAGTTCGAGCCATATATCAATTTTATAATTGACATAGTTATACTTTACACATATATATATATATATATGCCACAAATTATCTTTCTCAAAAATAAAATTGTTATTGGTTATGTAAATATTCTTGCCATCCCGGACTTAAATAAATAGGCTACCAAAAGTTTTCGTGAGGGTACAATCTCTCCAGCACAATTCGTTAATAAAATAATGATACCGCCAGTATAGGGCTATACTGTATAGGCTGCATAAAACTATGACTAACTCAAGTAAATGAGTAACGCCACTTATTATGCTACGTAAAGAGAAAACACCTAAACCGCCTATTATGGGCACACCTCGGGACCTAATTTAATTGGCGTTAGTTTTTTTCAGAGAATTTGAAACGAAGTTTGTCACTTTTTTGCTCCTTGCTTGATATCATACCAAATTTCCAATTGACATCGATTAATTGTTTCAGTCAAGATGCAATCACGCGAAAACTATGTACCCTTCATTCAGAAATCCACGTAAAAAGTTCTATCTTTGATGGCAATGAAAAACAGGACTACTGAGCGCTGGTTACACAAACGTTAAATTTAGAAAGCAAGAAGAAGAAGAACGATGAACGAGGATTGGCATTAGGAGGAGGACAGCCACCTCCAAGGTGAACCAGGACATCGAATTTAAGAATTTATTTAAAGATAGCCTACGGTGCTAAGAGAAACAATGTCATCATTCCGCGCAAACAAAATCAAATTCACCATTACCTGCATAAAATACATTACATTACAACTAAATTTTAAACTGGAACTCCCAAATTGGCAAGTAACGTATTCAGAGATAAATACGTAGTTATGGGCAATTTAATCCGTGAAACAATAGATGGCATTGAGAATAAGTTTCTTTTTATTTAATAATGCCTACGTATTGTACAGAAGACTAAAATTGTCAATTAATTCAAAATATGATCAGAATTTCCAAACAAAACAATCATTATTGGCTAGCTGCATGTAAAATAGAAAAAAAATAAGAATATACACTGTAGGTTATATTACTGCAAGTCATATTGATTTTAAAAATAGAGTTGTATAATGTTATTATGCGTTCAATCCTGCAATATTTATAGACAATTATTTACGCTAAATTATCGAAATTATTCGAATAGCATGTACGCGTACAACCCCGGTAGTGGACAGCGAAGAAATTATAATTCTTTTGACGAAATGGAATTTGAAACCATTCAGTAAACTGTCTTAAGACTTTCAAAACACACAACTGCACTTACTCGGGAGTTAGTCACTCTAAAACAGTTTGACAGATGGATGATGTACTTAGACGTAGGTCAAGTTCATGTACTTTTTAGATTGAGAGCGATGCTCACTTAATGAACAAAAACCAGAAGCTCATTTGTGGGCATTGCAATTAAAATGCTGTCAATCTGGAAGTAGATCATTCATCTCTTAAAATGTCAGTTGATGTCAATAGGAAAATAACACTCATGCCTGGTATGTCAACCGCATGCCAACTTAGAGGTAGGCCCCACATGCAAAGCTGACTAGGAGTTTGTTTGTTATGAATGGGTTTGCGATCAATTCAAATACTGGAAGTTTTTCACATGACCTAAATTTCTGCGAACTCGTCTTATGTCGTACTTACGAGTGAAACAAACGTAGGATGCGGAGACTGCTCGTTAACAATCACACGATCTCGCATTGTGATCCGCATTATCGTTGACCAAGTTCATTGGCTAGTTGCATGGTAAGATATTTTATGGCGTGTTTCAGTCAACTTGTTATAGTTTGATATGATTGATGGTAGGACTTTTAATATATTGAAAAAAATTGAATTAAAAAAAAACATACCCCAATATATCAACAGTTTTCAAAACTGGATTTGACGCAAGGAATGCTGCAATTTACCTTTACTTGTCTAACAGACCACAAACCAGTAACATTTCGAAAATAAATATTTAGGAAGATGGGATCTATAGGAATGAGAATTCTGGTGATATCACATGATATTCCGTTTCAAAGACAGCAGGCACATCAACATTATACAACAATACATTCAGGCAAAGGTTTTTTTAATCTTAGTCCAGCTACTAAATATTTGGTTTGTATACGCTAATATAGAACGTCTTGGTATTGTATGCCTAAAAACCTTTTTAAGGAATTACATCTGCAAAAACATTTAATTAACTTTAAAATTCGAGGAATACTACGTTTAGTTGCAAGCAATCGTCAAAATCTTGCAAAAAAATCTATCAGAGTACATGTATATTGATTTGCAAAATCATGACCGTGTAGAAAACTTAAAGACAAGTCAGGAAATGGGGTGGGCAAATTAGAGGTCAACGTCTGATTTTACAACCAAAATAAATCGATATTTCAAATATGGAGCTTGACGACATTTTATGCAAAATCGCAGAAGTAATAGACTACTGACTTACTGGAATTGCAACTGAATTCATGGCATACATTCATTATGCTCTACAACATAAAAAATCACGACAGCTGGATTCACAGAAATAAAATGTTTACTTACATTTTGGTCAATAAGGCCATATTTTATGTGAAACGGAGAGGGAGTTACAGATACCATCATTTCAAATGGCCTTGTGCTGAAGAACAATCTGTGCAGTTTAGCTACAGTAAATATGCTGGACAGGAATGCATTTGACACAAAATCCTAGATGTTCTGGTCGAGTAAAACATCCTGCATTTTAATTATTGCTCATCGGAGTAGGTCAGTTCTGCACGAATTACTTCCAGAATGCCATTTCAGTGAAATGCGCTATAATTAATATGACGCAGCTTAATTAAAATACTAACGGCCGGGCGACTAAAATCCAACGCTTTAAATTAAACTTTCAAGATTAATTAAATTCTTTTTAAAAAGGTTCCTGAAGTTATCTTGACAGCGGCTTTTTGCCCCCGAGAAAGCCATACCCTAAATTTACCCGTGATTTATTACGTGCCAATTGGCTGTTAAATGCAATTCGGAACTATTTATTTGAAAGAAGAAGCATAAAAATTGATTTATTCTGGTAAAAATGCATTCGTTTTGCATAGATTTTGGTTGACAATGGAATATTAGTCATTACTTTAAGGAAATAAATTTGAAAGCTGACATGCAGCCTAGTTTCAGCAGCAATTTTCCATACGAAAAATTTAAGAATTACACTACATAGCCAAGCTTTTAATTTCTTCCTTGCATTAGCAAAAACTTAATTAAGACGTTGACGTTCGATATGCGACGTTTTAACTATAGCAAGCATCTCTTTATATCTTTAAAAAATGGAATTAAATTTGACCAGAACCATTGTTCACTATCAACCTCTTAAAAAAGCAACTACGTGTACTTTGGTTCCAGAGACCCTATATACATTGTATTCAGTAGCCTTAGCCAATTTGTCGTCAGGAAATTTTGGAAATAAGACTATTCACCGATATAGCGTTACAAGAAGCACACTTAAATAACAAGTTGAGTTTAATTAAATCGTGGATGCATATCGCGTGGCCATCGTCTCGTTTCAGACGTTTAGGACTAACCTCGTAAAATCGGGCAAAAAACGTCCAAAAAAATGTGATAAAATGTGAAGGCAGTTTTTCAACGTGCGATTGCCTCAAGGCTGCTTTCTGCGCTCCTTAGTCCAATTTTTTATGCTATTTGAGTGTGACCACTTGAGAAGATGTTCCAATTTTGTTGCTAGCAAATATTTTGAACAATTAAAACCACGTGCGATAATTTCGACCAAGTAGGTTATACACTAGGCCTAATTATAAATGTGGCGAAGAAGAAATCGTGACTTGTGGCTTAGCACCAGCCGCCATTTTACTTTTAATCCAATTTTAGTCGAATTAAAAATGTCAGGTAATTTCGATTTAATAGCAGACCCTCCCGAGTTCATTCCTCCAAAGGAGTTGTTCATGGGTGAACTAACAAAAAGATACAATGAGGCATAGGCACTGGGCTGATGCTAAAGAAAAGGCAACTTTTAAGGAGCAAATTACTCAAAGAAAACAGGATTGTACAATTTCATTATTGCCAAACTGTAGATGTTAGACTGCTCTTTTAACATTTTCAACGGTTGCTGAAGCATGTTAACTGCTTCATAACGAAGCAATTTCTAAAGGACTGAAGAAATGAACACGCCTTAGTGTCCATGTATGGAGTTGTAAGTGGTGAATAGCTTATGGAAGTATATTTAATTGCTTAGTCGATCTGTCGTCACTATTTGTTAGTTCATTAAGCCGTAGTTAAACAGAATCTTCCAACAAATTCCAAGCATACTGTATCAAGTGATGTTAAGTTGGGGATTAAAATGATTTAAGTTGCAATAAAAGTGCATTATAACCGAATTTCCACAAAGATTGGACAAATTAATGTTTGCGAAAAATCACTAAGAAAGTTCACATATGCTTCGAGAAAAGCTGTGTCAAGTATTCTGCAGTATTTATTGTTTATTGGATCCGTTTCGGGCATATTATTACTTAAAGTGTAGTTTTGTAAAAGCTATTGATTCGTCCAATTCGTTTTCAAACGCCTAACAAATCGGGTATATGGATTTCAACTCCTATATACCACGTGGCATATTTTGCTGACGGAAGAGTCACTAGGTATTGAATTAAATACTACGGTCGTGTGATATATAACTGCCAACGTATATTCGGTCGTATATACGGTCGTGTGATATACATGTATAACTGCCAACGTATATTCCATATTATCAAAATGTAAAGCATGAAACGCCTACTTCCTTCCGTTGTGGAATTAGTGGACAACAAATGAAAAATTGTTATTCGAATTTGTGAAACACTCACAAAAACAATAGCATGTTATTTATTCTAAACGCATAATATTTCTGGACTTCATGAGAAATACACACAATTATTTCTCGCATTATCTACATGTATATTCTCTAGGACTTTAACTTAGCTCGTCCAAACAAGAGCTATTCAGTCAAATTTATCCCAAAAGTGAATTTGAGCAATCCAGTTGACTACTCAAAGCACTATCAGTCCAAGCAGATGCAAAAATTTATTTTTGTTGTAATATTCGTCACTGGCACCGAGGTTCGACTCCACTTTTGCAGCCGGTGGGTCCCGTACCGGCCCGATTTTTGGGGCTGCCACGAAAGGCACTCGATGGCCTTGCAAAGAAACCCCATGCATACAAAACTGCATACAATTCAATGAATTCATGAATCATGCTTGCTTGCAAGGTTTGTACAGACCTATTTTAAAACAAGCACAAGCCATTGCCGTTCATGAATGAATGCATAAAGCCCCACCAAGCATCCACCTAAATTTTTTGGGCAATTTCAGACACCCTGTTGTCCCTGGAGAAAGCGATAATGCCGAACTATAAAAAATCAGTTCTGCAAGACTAACTCAACGTAAGGAACGTTTGCAAATTGTTTCCAATGGACAAGACGTTATTATTAACACTCAAATAAGTGAACGTTTATCAAACGGGACTCATCGTAGGTGTCAGCGCAAATTTCATCGCATACAATTTGCAGTTAATTAGAATTATTCAAGCGGGACTATCCCAAGATAGTTAATATCAGAAATTGAAACTAAACAAATTGAAATACGTTTTCATTGCGCAGTTCTCCCAATTGCATGAAAATGGCACGCAAAACGCCCATATCCAATCGCACAAACATGACACATGCAAAGAAAACAAAAGAAAATGCGTTTTTGCAGTTAGAAAAAAAGAAGATACGCCGCGTTTCTCATCATGCTGCATTTATAAGACGTAATCACGCTGAATTGAAAAGAAATTAATTAAAACCTGGGACAAAAAATGTAGGATAGTTGCCGAGGCTCCGCAATAGCTGAAATGACAGGAGTCACCCAAGCGGAAGGAACACTATGTCTGGTTTTGTTATGCTTAAAAAATTCCAGTGTGAGCTTTCACTTTGTTAAAGCAAAACCTGTAGAAATAAATTTGAAAAAAAAATGAACTAAAAATGTTCAGTTTCGCTTGAAATCGCGATTGAAATATCTCACTCCTGCTTACTAAAAAAGAATAATATCCAATTGAAACGCAACCAAGCATCCCTTCGCTCACCTGGATTTTCATTCACGACTTTACCAGAAATGTAGTTGCATTTTCAGATGCCATAAATGAATAAAAACGCATTCGTGAAAGACCTACATGAATACCGCAGGACCAAGTCGTGGGATGATCAGCATTATCCGATTTATTCCTAGTCTAGTAAGTTTTTAAGCGACGAATTATGGGATATAGCACACCTAAATTCAACAGGATTTTTCAAATTTAATATGGTTTAATCTCGCGAGTATAATAGATTACGAAAGGGTGGCTAACAGGGCCGTGCAAAACCACCTGCTAGGAACGAACAGCAGGTGATGAAAAATTACTAAGACAAATCGAAAATGCGTCTTGCACGAATTTCTTGGCCATCCAATGTTATTACAAGTGCAAAATTAAAGAATCTGTTAAATAACAATAAATCTGTGCTGCATTTCTCTGTATGTTTGCACGAAGGTTAGTGGAGCAGAACGGCGTTTAAATGCTTTAGTACAGGAAGTTTTAAAATGCGAATAAAATATTAAAAATAATTAGCATTCTTGGAAAGAAGAAGAAAGTTTAAAAAGCTAATGAATGTACTCTCGCGCGTATCTCGAAATCTGCCCAATGGTTAAGTTGCATTAGCGTCTTGTTTGAGTTACTGAAACCCGTTTGATAATTTGTCCACATTGAGCAGGGTTGCTGGTTTTAGAAAAACATCAGCTTGAAGAGCAATTACTCATCAACAAGGAAAATCACGATTGGCAACGCCTCAGCACGTTTTCTCCTTTGCGATCAGACCAAAAGCGATCTATACAAGAAGAGTTTACCAATGCCATAAACTAAAGCCCAAAGAACGTTGATTGCAATTCACTGAACAAAATTATAAATTAAGAGATCAAAGCGGCAAACGTCGATTCGATAAACACGGCTGTAATAATTGTTTTTCGTTGCCCGTTTTTATTATTTTAGAATACTCTAGTGCTACAGACGTAAGTTAAATTAATACAAAATCTCATTTATGTTTATATATCAAGACATTGAAAAAGTTCAAAAACCTGTGAAATATATTTTATTGCCTAATAACACTACTTGCATGTGATTATCAGATCAGATCATGCACGTTCGCAGTACATTCATTTAAAGATCATAAAATAAAATCTTTTCTGAAAATCACTGAATCTTGAATGGCAATAAATACTGAAGGAGGGATGACAATAAACGATTTTATGCGTGCAAAAGACATGATTCCTCCAAAATGTTTTTTCCTGGTTCATGTTGGAAAAAATGAGGCTTTTCCAACAAAAAAGTAGGCCGGTTGGATATAAAAAATGCAAAAGTAAAACTTTAAATAGCCGTAAACACTCCTGTCCAGCTACAATTATGCGTTAAATAATAAAATGGCTGATTGTGCAAAACTGGTTGCATTGATGAATAATTCTAAATAAGCTAAACTAAGGCTGCACTCAGTACTAATTTGTATGTAATAACGTGAAGGAATTGCATACACGCATAGAAATATTATTGAAGTGATAAGATTGTACGATAACCATAAAATAAAAAATGAGAAAATATCTACAGTTTCGTTATAAATGTAAAGCTATATCGATACTATCGATACAATTCAGATTATTTCATCCCAATAATGAACTCATTTGCTATTTTTGTCAAACTTTAAAGTTCGATTAACGACACACAGTTAACTAAATACATTTAGGCATCTTGAGATATTTAAATTTTAGAAAATTTTAATAGTCATTTATATAATTAAATTATTGAAACATAAAACATGATTTGAAAAATTGATTTGAACATTATTTTCAGCGGTATTTGGACATTAAGAAGCGGGTCATTTGCCGTGTTCATTGTAATTAAATAATATCTACTAAAATCCTTTGACTCACGTATGTCCCATTAATTATTTTCTAGAAAACATACATTTTGAAGAAATATTTGATTTTTTGAACTTGTCGATGTATAGTTGTTATCAGTTCCGAGTTATACGACCGCAAATTTAATCATTAGTATAATGAGCTCATTTATTATTTGTGGCACACCCTAAAATTACACGGTTTGCACAGTTATCAGCTGTTGGAATAGTATGCATTTTCAAAGATTAATTAATACCCACGTCCTGTATCGCAAAAAAGTATTCATTGAGCTCCTTGAAACTTATCTTTTCTCTATTAGATTACAGTGGGTTTAGGTGCATTCAAAGGCCATGCATTTTATTTGAAAAAGAAATGTACTTGTGGAGTTTAGAGTAATTTACAAATTACAACGCTCCGCTTGTTTGTGTGAATTTGCATTGGTTATCTAAACAAATGTTCAATTTAAAAAAATACCAATGCCAAAATATTGGTGAATTTTACTAGCAAAAACAAGTCTTGCATTTATTCTGCCCAGATTAATCGTAGAATAATTTTGCTCGGTTTAATAGACACCATAATGTATGTAATGCATGTATGCATAGATTAAATACGTGAACTTAAATTATAAAAATGTTCTCACGAAGAAAATGTTGGCAATTTCAGCAATATAGTGAATTATAATAGACAATGAAACTTTTTTTATCATTCATAAATGGCTATTTAGGCTCACGTTATTGTTCATTAAACTACACTGCGAGTAACAGGCATTCCTCAAGAAACAATTCCAGTCGATTTCATCTCTTTAAAACGGGTTTTGTGGCGATAGATACAGTGTACACTCCTAGTACAATGCTTTAAATTACCTTTATATGTTAAGAACTGTAATTCACATTAATTTTTACAAATTGTTTATATTTATTTTAATAGTATCTTTCCAAATTACTACAAATGGCTTTAACAAATTCTATACTTCCAAGATACGCCAAGGAATTTTGCGAAAGATTTTTTCCCGTCATTTGGGATTTACGCAGGCACTTGGATAATTACTCACTCCCCGTGAGGTGACCTTACAGTGATATGTCTACCTGTCCTCTTTGTGCCTTATTGGAAGGACATTTACTAACTCAGACAATAGCAAACGATCGAGATTTATAGGTTTAAAGGAACAAACACGACAAACTAATTTCAAGAAGGAAAATATCCAAAAAAATCGTGGTCTTTTGAAGGACGTCTTTAGAAAAACTGACATTCAAGAACTGACACTGTCAAAACAATACCTTAATAAAACAATATAAGCGGCGTGCAGTGGTTGAGACGTATAATTTTTACTCACTTTGTAGTTTAACGGTTATTTGTTAGTATTAAGGTGATTAAGTTATTAACGCCGATGTAAATTTGCAATCACATTTTTGAGCCTTTTAGAATTCCAATTTCCTATACTGCCCATATTTTTAAAGATTCCAGTCATGCATCATTGCAAGCATTTTTTCTTGTTAGTGCGACATCATCCTCGATAACAAGGTTATCATTGGCTCTCCAATTTGCAACTGAACAACCAGCTTTGGCACACTCGCTGATTACGACGGTTCAATTAACACGAGTGTTAACAAGCCAAGTTTTATTATTCAATGGCGTCGATTAAATTTCTTGGACCGAATTGCACCAGATTCCAATTAAGTGGAATGATTGACTTTTTTTCTTCTTTTTAATATGCTTAGTATTTTATGCATGTACGGTGCATTGTGAGAAGAGAAGGCCGTTTTTTTTTGGCTGAAAGCAACGCCTATTCTTTGCCATAACAGCAGTGTATCAAAGGCAAATTCAAACTAGGTTAAGAGAAATTACGCTCGAAGATATACATGTAAGCGAGCACAGATCTTAATATTAAGGTAACGCACAAGGAGGTTTTAGGGGCTGTAGCATAGGTTACTCTGGATAACTCAACATACTGTATGTAACGGTACCTTGAAGGCAACTGTCACAAATGTATCAAACCTAACGATTTGGGCACTTATCAGGTTTCATTTTACTAAGGACATTTGGGGAGGAATGCAAGGAGAAGAATACAGCAGCGAGTAGATAAAACAATGTAAATGAGAGCTTGTTCGTTATATAGGCCGATAATTCTACGACCAACGGCCATTCTGGAAACAATTATGGCGTTGGAAACGTGTTACGTACATCACGCCGAGATCATGAATGCATATAAGGTCAAGATGGAAGTCTATATGTTTTCCCGTTTTTATCTTATTTTAACGTAATGTCGCTCCAATTTCAGTTCACGAAAATGGAACACTCTTTCGGTAAAATCCAACAAGGCCAAATTCCATTGCGTGTTGTTTACTGAAATTGCAGCTGATCCACAGCTTGAGATTTTACGATGCAATACGAGTCTGAAAATCGTGATGTCAAATTTGCCTTTTATTGAAGTCACCATGGTGTCACCAAGTTATTTGCGTCGTATCTGCTCTGATCAACGTACAGACGTTAGTCAAGTAATACATGTATGTGTTACAAATTCGTGAGACACTGTTCAGATGCAGAACATCCTCACTGTAAGACCAATTACGAGCTGGCCATAACAAATCCGAGAAAATAGTATAAAGGGCAAAACAATAGTATCAAAAACACGACATTCAAATAACAAGCTATTCTAGGTTAATAATTTTATGGATGGGTAAGGCAAAAACGTGACGCGCTTATTGAAACATTCCTTAGCGTTATTGTGGTCAGTTTTTTTTCAGAATTTTTACAAAAACTGTCGTAGGCGTTCGCGCTCCAGTAGCCCTCTTTTGGCAAGAAATGTTGGCGTGCATCTTTTACGACAACGTAAGCAAATGGGGAGCATTAAAGGAAGTGCGGGGCACCATCTAAATAAGAAATAAAAAAATGATCTGCATGCTTCCGAACGAAAATTGAAGGCTGCCATCAAATATGCCTGACGTGTTGTTGTTGTTATTCATTAAGGCAGGGATGGAGGAGTTCAACCCATTAAGGTTACGTTCTATTGACTTCGCATTCGAAGACATGCAGTGAGACTATGGGCTGCGCGGTCACCAAAGAAAAAAACGCATAAAAATAGGAAAAATCAGAATTACACAGTCTTGGGCACCACACCCATTCACAGGTGACGTGTGATGCGCTTCATAAGAAACAGAAGAATAACCTGAATACATCAAGATCAGCATACAGTAGAGGTTGGCATGATTTTATTTTCGGTTTAATAAAATTGATACGTTTTATGAGAGAGTTTACAAATCGGTCAAAGCAATATATTTTATCCAATGATATTCCCATGTGTATCGAGGTTGTCACGCATTGAATTGTTCATCAATGCAGCATACGGCAGGTGGGGATTTAGTAATGCAACCAGTTCTTAATGGTATATCTATGTCTTTGGTACAATAACTAACTGGTTGACAAGTTATGACTACTAGGACTATTTTATATGAAAAAATCCCCTAAGTATGCTACATTTATAAATATTATCATTCCTTACATGATTCCTTGCTCCAAATAATCTGCGAACAATGTTATATTTATTGCCAAAATCATGATTGAAATTGTGCTTGTAGTTTTCTACCTGTTATTCGAAAGAGTCGTGCTACATATTAATCTTAACTAATATAAACAAATGTACTGTACTTTAAATACGATATAGGCGCGCCATCTAACAACATTCTCAATTAATTTCTTTTTCAGGTGCAATTAAATCGCAGGCTTATTGGCATTTCTTGTTTCATCCATAATTCATCAAAAGCAGTTAACAAACAGGGACACCGAAAAATAAAAAAATAAATGATATAGAATATTTCGTTTGTTTCGTTAAGTTTTTTTAAACAAAATAGGACAAGTCCTTCCTTAAGATAAGCTGCAATATTTTGTAATTGTAGAAGTGTGCAAACTTGTATTATTAAAGTGAACAAATGTAAACTTTAGCGAAAAAGGAAAGCGTTTCAGGTCAGACATTCACTATAATTTACCAAATAATAAAACTGCTTCAAAAAGCACAAGCATACTGTTATATTAATGTGCATTACGTTGAAAATATACAGAGAATATCCGGGGTCATCTAAAGATTGCTGATAGCAAAAGCAACACATGCTGAAAACCCACCCGTTGCATACAAATTAAACCACAATTAAATAAACCCATTCTCTGTTACGAAAAAAACGAGTTCAGGGAAATCCAATCAATTTGACAAATTCATTTTTTTAAATTAATTCAATAGGTTCTTTGCCGCTGCTTAATTAACACAAGGTGAAATTGTGGGAAGTTTGCAGGTTATTTTTAAAGATAAAAATTTGCCAATAAAATGTCATTTCAAGAAGTCTAGACATTGTGAGATAATGTGATAATTAAACGTTCATGCTGCGTGCTTTCATCTGTAATTAAGTAAAATTCAACGACAGTTCTTTTCGACAACCTACAACATAGAAAATGTCTGAATATGATTAATTCTATCTTCAGATAAAACATCCGATTTAACACAAAGATGTTCCTTCAGGGCTAAAAAGGGGTAGTCAGAATATTATTCCAGAAAACTGGTAGCGCAGCGGCATTGAACAACCCTGAACATCATTCAAGCATTTCATACCAAATTAATGCATTTTTTTCAGTCAGCCCAATCTATTGGCTGTAGCATTTAACAAGCTTTCCGCCTCTTTGACTCAAATTAATCAAGGTATTGCAATTCATTTGTTTGCAAATTAGGTGTGCATCACACGCTCAGAACAGAAATTGCTCTTAAGTAGGCCAACCGCCAAATGTACAATCAAAAATCCTTGGATGAGATTTCAAAAACCTTAATACAACGTTAAAACTTCATGGGCAAGATGCAACATTCTTGAAATAGATGCATCAATATCATTATCAAGCTGTACTGCAGACAGTTCATATTTTCACTATCATGGCAACTTCAGGAAGCCATATAAGAGTTCGAGATGACAGTTAAAAATGGTGTTACATTTTTGTGTGGGAATTAATTAGCCAGGCAGTCTATCTTTCAACAGTCAAAGCAAGCCAAAGTCAGCAGTAGACTTAAGAGGTAAAGATGGTAACCAATAAACGGAAAAGAATTAATGTACATGTAAATGCTTTATCATTTACACAAATATACATATCACTGCACCGTTTTCCACAAATTTGCTATTATTTCTTTAAGATTTATCATACCATTGAGTGCAGCAGTTATACCCTGCAATGGCGTTTTACAGAAAACGTGCTGAAAATAATAGCACTGTTTGTTGTTAAAAATTGCTCTCCATCAGAACACGCACGTCCGTTGTACATGTATGCACAACATAGGCTACATTATCTACACCGAAATTCATGCAAACTATAAATCAACGTACATATAGGTCTTTAGGGTACAGGGCATGTCCCCATTGTCCAATAGATTAATTGGCCACATATTATGTGTACAAATTTCCCTGAGCTGAGGGGGAAGAACAACTTTCCAACGGATAGGAGATTTAAGGTAACATGAAGGAATCATTTGTTTTCACCCCGCAAGTGAAATGAGTCCAAAAGCCCTTTCTATGGACGCCCTAATAAAACCAAGGGGAGGTTAACCTAGATTCTACCTGAGACCCACCGCAGCCTGCATGCTCAAGGTCAGCATCCTAGGTGAATTTCACAAGGCTGATTTATTGTTCAATGCTGTTATTCTAAAACAGAGTTTTGTGCTAAATTTAGATAGGTGGAAGAATGGCAGATTTAAATCTGCCATTGGTCCTATACGTTCTAATGAAATTTGTAAGATTTTGGTTCATTTTATGAGCACGACTTAAAACTAAAAATCTTAAATCGCATTCCAGGAGTCGAGTATCATAAACGTCTCAACGATTTAATGCCTTATTATCCAATTCACACCTAAGGTAATGCCGTGGCTGAGAAAGTGGTTCTATGCAATAAATGTTCAAGAAAGTACAGTGTATCCTCTAACGTTCAAGCTATTATTCGTAAGCTTGTTAAAAGTCACGACGCATTTTGACATGTAGAGGCCAAATTTCATAAAAGCAATTTGCTAACAAAATAAGATGACTTATGGTCGTTATTTTAATTTCATATTTAATTCTCCTACTCCAGCAAGATCTGAACATCGTAATAGGTATCAATATCTTGGGATATTTTATCAATAACTCCCCAATCATTCCTAATGTTTATCAACGCTTTACACGAATTCACATGTTAAGATTCTACAAATTACAAAATTGCCTACTTTGAAACAATTTGAAAGAGAATCGTAGCCTATTTCTAGTTAACAACAGGAATAAAACTACGTTCGTCATTTGTGCTTATATAGCGCGATTTTGGCGTGGTCAATCTACACTGCAAAAAATGAACATTGACCATGACCACCCATGCATCCAGCATTAGGTGTAACATATATTTTACCACAAATGGTCAACACTTCGCATTTACATTAACGATAACATCGGCTTTGCATAGACAGCTGGCATATGAAGTAATCGCACAGAGTGTTATATATAACATACAAAAGGAATACAACTTGTCCACTAGCTGCACCTCGAAATATACGAGGAATAAATAAGAAAATCAAAATTATTTGTTCAGATTTTAATGATATTTTCTACTCCAGATTCTTTTAGACTTATGATAAAGTGTGTAAAACCAATGGGGTAGCATGACACCCTATATAAAACAGATCTAAATTCCACAAACTGTACTTGCTCGAAGAATTACAAAAGATATGAATTATGAGACCATTCTTTGATTCGTTAATTGATGATAATCATTTGTCAAATAATAGCAACTTAATACGATGCTCATAGATTAAAAGGCTTGCAATGATAATGTACAGCATAATTTGTTTCAAGTATGATACATTTTCTGTACAACTAGTGTGAATTTATGGAATTGCATTTTCGGGCAATTCTCTTACGAAATTCAAGAATTATTTTAATCAATTTACAAGTAGATTGTGCTTTGAAAGCATGTATTGTTAATATCCTTAGGAGTACTAACAATAAATTAAATTGCAAATCTCAATTTTAAACTATTCATTTCGAGGAATACAACAATTTAGCACATTAATTTTTGCGTAACCAAACGTATGTTTTACTTCGCCTAATTCACGTTCTGGCTAGAGCAATACACAGTTGAGGGCAATAAATAATACATACATGCTTCGAGCAAATTCGTCGCCTGAAACATGCATTTAGGTGAAAACATTGCCAAAAGCTTCCACTTGCACTCTTTCGATTCCCCCTCGATTTTGCCGAAGGCCTCTGAATGTTACTTGAAAGCGATTTTGGAGAGCAAAATGTGGCCAGAAAAGGGCCCGAAGCCTCGCGTGTCCATCAGCGCCTCTTGTGTCACCGCACCTCACGGGTGGCGACAAGGCGGCAGGTGGAACACCAAGCCGATAAATTGCTATTTCGTGCAATTAGGCAAAACCCTCGAGAGGGACGAGGAAATGAAAAAAAGGCCAAACTGGTATTAAAATTCTTACCTGCGAGAAGCGCCAGAAGTAATAGGAAAATTCTCCCCCGGAATCGTCTGCGCCAGTTCATCATTAGGTCAATGTACACCACGTCCACGGCGAACCAGATGCGAAAAACACCTCGGGTGGAAAACTCATGAAGCACCCATAAAAACAAAGCGAGTTTTCGTCTTCGGTTATGTAGCTCAAATAAATAAAGTAAAAGTGTGACAGGAGAACCGCGACTTCGAATCAAGGGTAGTGTACGCTGATGAGTACTGCCACAATCCCGAGCGACGAAGACTTTGATAGGGTTATCCGCATTGGGGAAGGAGGTTAACAAACACCTGACGTTCCCGTACTAGACGCACACTGCTAGAAAACCATCCGATATGTTCACTGGGCGAACCAGCAGTTGACCAGTTTAGAGGAACTGGATGGTCCTTCAACTGCCTTCGGATTCAGGAAGCACGCTTTTCGACACTCCAGCATTTCATGATGACCCACAGCTCGAGACAATGGCATCGTTACTAACTGGAACAAAATCGAACAATTAATACTGGATCACAAAAGATAATTTTCGGTTGATGGGTTCCCTTTAGCACTATAGAGAATATGCAACAAGCATTAGCTTCCTCATAACAAAATCGCAAACATGTATGTGGCTAAGCTACATTTGAACAGAATTCAACTCGGTACTATACTGTAAGCAAAGATATGCCACGTAGTACGGGGAACGGTTGTAATCCATTAACCCATGTTATCCTTTATTATTCAACTTGATGGTCACCAACATCATTGTCAAACTGAATTTATGTTAGCTTTGGGCTATCTTTATAAAGAGAATTCCAAAGTCTGATGGCGTTCAACTAATGCAAGAAATCAGACCTGAACAGGCTCAGGTTTCCATAAGTGAATTACAATATTTTCCACAAATAACTTGGAGACACTCAGACATTAGCATATTTAGAAAATAGGATTTACTTATCGATATAATTTGTATTTCTGTCTATTCATGGTTACCTTTCCCCCACCCCTTGTCATTATTTTTTTATTCGTCAAAGCAGATCTCAGTTATGCGAATATTCAAGCAAGGCAAACAATCGTACAAATTGGGGTCGCTAAAACTCTTCATGGATTTCATCAAGTCCTGTTTAACCTTCAGTCAATTATCGATTTCAAAACTAAGAAACAAAAAAGTAACGAAGAAAAAAGCATTCCAGATAAGCGCTTCCTGCTCAAACGCTTTTTCTTCCTTCCTTTTAGTTCTTTATTGAAAGCGACGACTGACACACGTTATGAAATCAACAGAATAATACTATTTGAAATAAGAGCATGCCACTTAGTGCCTGCTTAGTGGCACCGGATGCGCCAAGTCCGATTATGCACTCCTAAACTAGAATTAAGATGCGTGCGAGAGCAGCGGGCCTACGCTTCCCAAACCAGAAACACTAATTAAAGCGGTTCTGAAACAGCGCGCCAGCGACTTACTACTAAATGAGGTTATTTGCCAGCCACCCAATCGCGAGAAAAACCAAAGTTTCTGAAGGAGAAGAAAACGCTGGAAAAGCGATATTTTGCTTACGGAAAAGGCCGTCCACCGCCAGCGGAGTCAACCAACTATGGCCGTTCGGCAACTCCGGTAAACACCTGTTTAACCTGTTCCACGCTGCCGACCCAACCGCACTGAGAGCCAGCAGGCCGAACGTCTCCCCTATATTTTTCTTGAGGTCGGTAGGTTTGGCCAAAAAACGCCAAGAGCCCGAGGTGCTCAAAATGTGAGCCGAGCGAGCACGCACCTCTTCCAGCTGCCTACCTTCCACAAGCACGCGTCTTGCAATGTACCGTTATTACCGTTAGGATCAGGGAAATCGGCTATTACCTGCGAGCGGTCGATTTCCCAAGACGGGGGAGCGAAAACGGAAGAAACTGGAACGGATGGGGGCGCCCCACACGCTCCGCTGAACGCCAACACTGCTGCGAAAATGGGAATCGTCGCTGCGGTTGATTGGACATGTCGTGGCTGTCTCACAAACCATTGTTTGGGATGTCCATAAATGCCCACAATTTATAACACATTTTGTACATGTATTGTAATGTACAGTGGATGCTCGATTATCCGAGGACCGGTTCTCCGATATTCGGCTTATCCGAGGTGAAGCAACCTCGGAAAGGCATTCGGATTAACCGAGGTTGCGAACAAATAAACATTGAAAAAGCATCATAACAAGAAGGGAAAAGCGTTAAGGTACACTGGGCTGCGTGGCAGGTCATAACATCTGATTAAAAACCAGTTGTTGACAAGCTATTTTCGATTTTTAAATACAGTGTAGTTCGTGCTAGTAAAGTACATCCGAAATAGTCACGGTCCCTGCTACTTGGGATAACCGAGATCTTGGTTTTCAAAACTTTCTGCTTAGTGGTTTCGTAAAATAACATGTAACGTATTGTACCGTTGCCAATTTAGGAATAAAAATACTAGTATTATTATTCCTTAGCACCGTTTTAGAAAAGCTTTTACTAAAAAACACACTGTGCATATTTCTAAGCAAATTTGTGTTTGATAGTGTATGACATACTTGGTATTTTATGCGCTAAATCAAGGATTTGTTGTAATTTAATTTTTCAAAATTTTCGAATGTAGGGGTCCCATTAAAGAATTCTTACAAATTATGCACTCAAAATTCGGAAAATGCTGCCATAAAATACTGATGCTTAGGCTTGGCCAATAAATGATCTAATACAAGGTTTAAAAAAAAAAAAACAATTATTTCTCCTTCCCTCACCTCTAAACGTTATACGGGTTATGAAAAAAGTTATATGTTGTCCCCACTCCTCCCTGAACTCAGTCCTAAGTGCGCCACTGAATTGAATTTAACCGGAAAAAAAATAGAACTCCTGTAAATATTGGCGTTCCTATGTCCATGAACTTGCATTTATCAACCTCCGGGTTAGCAAAGGCCAGTAAAAGTCTTACTCTCATAACATTTCCTGACTATCCGGAATCCTTTTTTGCTCGCAAAACCTACTTAGCTGTCCTCCGACCAAGGCCAAGCTAGGACAAACAAGGAAAAGACGCAAATTCATCCTCATTTCGTTTGATATTTCAATAAGGATAAGTTAACAGGAAAGGAAACGGTAGTTTTAAGAACACTAGCTGGTATGTTGGTATGAATTTTGTTGCAACTTTTCTACATAAGAAAGAAACTGTATGTACTTTGGAGGAGTTTCGCATTTTCCAAATGAAATATACATCTAGGTTTTCAAAATGTTCGAATTTGAAGTTCCCATTAAATAATTACAAATATCCTCAAAATGCCGAAAATGTTGTTAACTCATACTTCGAACCAATGAAGGTGGTTTATTTTAGGACACCCAGATGACTTTGATACCTAGAACTCGCATCTTGAAACAAGAAAATTTCATTTCTTCCGTAAGCATTGGCGTCGTTCCCATCAGCGTTTTTTCCAACTTTTGACGTTTTTGCAGCATTAACAGATTATCATCGAGCCAATTAGGGATTGTGAAAGAACACCGTTTTAAAAG